>JBCHJU010361479.1:0-14455 GCA_039654505.1 Plocamopherus imperialis
GTTGATCCAACTTTCCTAGTTATTGCCATTTTCAAGGTTTTTCAAGGTTCTTTGGCAAAATTCAAGGCTTTTCAAGGTCCCTTTTTTTTTCAAGGTTTTTCAAGGTTACTTCGCACCCTGTGCTGATTTTACTACTGCAACATTAGAGAGGGGATGTTGGGGTTGCAGAGGAGGAGGGGAGACATACGGACCTCAGGGAGGGGTGGATCAGTTTGATGCAGACCGACCTGGAGTCCAAATTTGGTGGCTATCCCCTTTCATGTGCATTGTATAAGTTATAACTATTTATTATGAACGGGCTCTCTTGCTATCTAGAAGGACTGAGTACTTTCGTACAAAAAGGGCGGTAGAACAACTTGGGGGGTTAATGCGGGGCATATTTTGGGGCATGATGTTCATTGTTATGTGGTTTTTGAGAGATGATTTATTTTCCCTGTAAGTAATCTCTCCTTTTTGCTACATTTTATTATCATTATCATAGCATCATATTTGTATTAACTATTCTAAATACTACTTTTCCTCCTCGGCAACCCCCTTTTATCTCTTTTTTCACCTTGAGATGACCCTAGTGGTTAACATGGTGTAAAGCAGTCAATCTATCAATCATGTTGTTTTTATTCCTGTTTATTATTATGTTTTTATTATTTTTGTATTCTAAAATAAAGGTGATTTTAACAGTTAAACGTTGTTCTAGAGAAATTCTTCAATCCCTGCTGCAAATACATTGTACTATTCAACATGGAGGTGACTTCCAGACTTCTCACAGCTGAAGTGAATGCATGTCTTGTTTATGTAAATGTAATGTACGAGTATGAACACAGTGGAACCAGTTTGTAAGTGGCCTTCATGTAGCAGGGATCCACAGCTTTGTTGCTCAAATGGGAAATAACATACCCCTCCCCCAAGACCACCCCCCCCAACTACCCTTCCAAAATAATGAATACAGTGGACCTTGCATCCAACGAGGTACTTTTTAATCCCTGTTTTTTTTCCTTATAGACTATTAGTAAAATAAATCGGATCCAACGAGCACCAAAATAGTCAACCTCAGCTCCAACGAGCACAGCCGTGGCTGGTTTGAATCAGTGGGGTTTGCATCACTGCCTGGTGGTGAACAAAGGTGGCCAATCGTTCGCCGCCCGCAGACACTTGGGCCTAGCACTAAAACGATAGGCCTGGTGTTATTGTTACTGCTCATTAGTTCGTTATCCCGGTGAGTGGGTAGGCCTATACCTATGACGAGAGGCAGATGCCAGTACCACCCCCTCATATACACATATCTGTGAGTCAGTCCAGTGGGCCTTTCATCAAGAACGAGATCTAGATCTATCAGTGCCGGCACATACTAGTAAGTAGAGTGTGTAGGTTCTAGTTATAATGCTTTTGCATTTCAATCATATTCAGCATCGGTACACTTACATTTTCACACACAGTTCTTTAACTTGAAAACTGTCAATAGCAATCTATAGATTAGAGAACTACTACGGTACAACTTTAACAACAATAACAACATGGGCAAGGGGAAAAACAAAACAAATAGTCTATCGATTTTGTAACTATCCCTACCACGTGTTTGCTATGAGACTGGAAAACAAGGGAGACAACTTTGGTATAAAAACCCAGTAGAAGTTGCACCCCTTTGTCATGTGGTCCCACCTCACATTCAACGACACCTCGGATCCAACGAGAGCAAGCAGTCAGTACTGTCGACCTCATTGACGAGGTCCACTGTAATACTGTAATGATAAATGTTCTAGTTTTAACTCTATTGTTCATATTCAGATTTAATTTCAAGCATATTTGTTTTTGTGTACTATTAATATTAATAATATGTATAAAAGTACATGTCAACGGAAAGTTAAAGATTGTCTTTACATAAAGATATTAACAGTACACAAGTTTGACACTTCAAACAAAGAACTGAAAACAGAACCCAGGCTTTGATGACAATGTAAAATCAACATTTATTGGATACCATGAACCTTCAAACACTAAATATAATTTGTTTCCAGGTCCCATAACTACATAACATGAACATGACATTGCGAGCATCTTTATTCAATAAAAGACACAAGTTACAAAATTTTGAAGAGAGATAGACCAATCCTGTTCCTCTTTAGGTCAAGGCTGTCTACTGTCACTTCCACATGGTTGCCAGCTTGTGGTGAAAGACACTGTCCCATTTTACTAGTGTGTATCAGTCCATTAGTTCCCACTCCTAGGTCTACAAAGGCTCCAAAATGTGTTACATTGGTGATTCTTCCGGTTAGCCGATTTCCTGTTTGTAAATCAGAGGCTGACCTCACCTCCTTTTTAAACATTGGTTTCTGGAATGCTGAGGGAAAAAAAACAAACCTTATTGAATTATTTGATGAAAAATTTCAACACCTTCCTAGATAAAATTTTCAAAATTAGCTGTAGTAGTGTTTATAGTTTTGTGGGACTATTTTACTAAGTGCTAAGAAAATATGGATAAAGATTTTTTCCCTGAAAGTATTCAACTTTCTTTCCACATAAAAAAAAAACACAAAACAAAAACAATTATAACAAATAAGTCCTCCTCCCTTACCCCGGAAAAACAAACAAACCCACACCAAAACAAATCAAGAAAAAAAAGAAAAGAACAAGGAAACGCAAAAAAAAACCCCCAACAAAAAACAAAAACTAAAACAAACATAAAAACCATCCAAAAATCAAAACAAAAACGAACATGAAATAAAGGCAAAATCCAATGATACATTAGAAAAAATATTTTTAATAGCTACAGTGGAGGCCGCTTAAGATAAAACACTACTTAAGATAAATTTTCGGTTAATATAAACTTTTTCACTGGACCCAATTTTTTCTCTCTTTGCCATTACTAACTAAAGTATGGTTAATATAAACTATAATAAACCCTGTCGATCCTCGTTCCACTGAAGATAAACTCTACAGCTTCAAAAATGTACTACAGGCATACATCCGAAACGTGGTTATCAACTTCATGCTCTATGATAGGAGCCAAACTGTACATTGTGCATGTAGTTGTAGTTGTAGGCCTACTGTAGATTTCTGTACAGTCTTATGACCTCTGAAGACGTTAAGCCAACACCCCTGCTGAAGGCAGTCTGCGTTGGGTGTGTGTTTACGTGTGTGTGTGTGTTTGTGTTTGTGTTATTTTTAGCTTTAATTTTCATTGAAATGGTTAAGATGAACCTCGCTTAAGATAAACTGCTCGATAGGTCCCCAAGCAGTTTATCTTAAGCGGACTCCACTGTACCCAAATGTCGCCTATAATATGAATGTGTTATCCTTTTCAATTAACACTCTACTTCTCTAGTTCTAAAAAAGTTTTTTAAAAAATGTAACTTGTAACCTGTAACTTGGAATGTGAAATCTTAATATGTACATTGTCATAGAAATTTAACATGGATGTTTATTGTACATCTTTATGAATATATTTCCCCCATATTGTTTTTAAGTCCTAAAATTTAATATGCCATTTCAGACATAATTCAATAAATAGAGGAAGGAAACCATCAAATCATGTGCAGTGCAACCTGTAATCGGCGGTAGGAAATTGACAGGAGACGATATTTCTGGTCTTTTTTGGCTCTTGGATTGTAACGTCAGATTCATTGGTGCTTTGACATGTCACTAGATGGAAAATGCCCACACTATGTATGATGCCTTCACGATCGGTATTGATTAGTATAATAATACATGTACGTCTAATTGTAATGCAAAAATTCTATGTCTGTTTGTTATCAGTATCGACACAGTTTGCATTTCTACATTCAATTTCTGATGAAGAAGTTTGTTTTTTTAACGAAAATTGTTTACAGGTCATGAGGACACCTAAAGGTCGTTAGAGCGATACTTTATATAGCCAGAGAATCGGATGAAAGGGCAATCTCAGGTCAATGACTTTTCTCTCTCTGTTACCTAGAATCGATGTTGCACGCCGCATGTTGTGGTCTTTTTTTTTTAAGCACAACATTAAGTGTGATCTGCAGTGATGTGTGTGTGGTGTTCGCACGTGAAGTGAACACACCTGTCCCAGTCACCGACCCGGTCATCAGACAGCTGCATGCCCGTCCCAAAATCCGGATGGATACAGAGGGAAAATGTTTGCCTCTCACTATAGCGACATTTCTGAATAATGATATTTTTTTCTAGACCCGACGATGTCATTATAGACAGGTTGCACTGTAAACTTTGATTGACACAAGGCATTCAGTCAGGAGGGCTGAAAGGCTGGATACAGAAATTTGATTTTTGCATTTTAGAAAATAGAATTATATCGAAGTTACCGATTCAGAGAAAGACGTTGGTGTTACCTTCGACTGTTATTTGAATTTTGACGTGCATATTAATAATTGTATCGATAGAGCCAATAGGGTGTTGGGTATCATTTTAATAGGTATTGTCAAACTTGATAGAAAAATGTTTCTTCCCCTTTATAAAACCCTTACTTGATCTATTCTCGAGTTTGGAAACTGTATATGGAGTCCAATTTATAGGCGTCAGTCAATTTCATTTTTTAGAATGTACAAATACGTGCTACAAAGTTGATACAGGGAATGTACAACATGCCTTGTGGGGAAAGACTTCGTCATCTCAACCTGCCTAGTCTTAAATACAGACGTTAAAGGGAAGATTTAATTCAGCTATTTATATTAGTTTAAGTTTTTCAAATATTCTAAACTTACTTGTGCAAGGGATGATCGATATATGATTTACATAGCAAAATACAATACACTAATTAGTCAAAATTCTTTTATTCATCAAACAGCGAACACTTGGAATGCTCTAAAATTTGAATCTAAAGATGCCAATTCGATCAATGGTTTTAAGGTATCTATTGATAAAGAATTAAGAGCTCTGAGATTCATTTATGATTGAATTAAAATTGTAATTTAATAACTTATGTCCTCCAGGCATTTAAAGGCTTTTTTTTTAACCTATGAGCTTATGTATTTGATATGATATGATATGATAATCAGATAAGTAGATTTAGATCTTTTAATTACGTAGATTAGTAGATTGTGTAAAAAAGAGCAATCCTTCTTTTTTAAGAAAAAATGCAGACAATTGGGTTTGAAAGTGACCAGCTGCTGACATAAATATAACAATTCAATCTCCCGACTTCTTTTTTTTTTTCAAAATGAAACATCCTTCTAAATATTTAATATAGAACGAGTACCTTTTCATCCTTATCTGTTGATTCGAAGTTGTATATTTCAATATTGTCATTATCATCATTCCTGAGTTTGTCCATATGATCTAATCCAATGGCATAATGCTGTTGAGGCTCCTGGGGAAGTCTATCCTCTTCAGCTCGTTTAGTTTTTATTGATAGCTGCTTTCCGATGGGTGACTTAAATGCTGATAAAACTCAAAATAAATAAATAAATAAATAATTACCACATCAATCAGTGATGAAGAAAATATTTCAAATATACACCGTATTTAATGAATCTTTACAAAGTAGAAGGCAGGCTTGTTAAAATAAAAATAGGAAATTAAAAAGTTAAAACACAATAAAGTATAATAGGGCCATGTTTTGCTAGGACTCAGCTTTAAAGAAAAAAAAACACAACAAACAAATCAAAAGGAAACTGGTAATAAAATAACAAATAAATAAAAAAAATTAATGTATATAATAATGTGTAATTGATGAAAGAATGCCTAGCAATACATGTAAACACATGATATATAAGAATTTGAAAACAAATGAAAAAAATTAGGACTCCATTTCAATGACTATGATACACATAAGACTTCTGATACAAAGGTATTATCTTACATTTTCTAGGATCATCTTATTACCTGTGTCATTTGATCTTTGACCACTCAGTCTAATGCCCACTGTAGGTCCAACTGTTGCAGGGTGTGCTTGTCTATTAAGTTGGTCCTGCTCCCTATACAACTGAGGCGTCTTGGGCTGTTTGCGAGCCAAAGGAGTCTCCGACTTCTTCCTACCAGTCATGAATGTCATATTTCTAGTGGTCTTAGGATCAGGACTACAAATATTATCCCCTTCTGATAGATGCTTATTTTCTTCCTTTGACATATGATCAGCGTTAGAAAATAATGCATCACTTTTCTTAGAGCGTAAGCAATTTGTAGAAAGAAAATGTGAATCCCCTGTTTTCTTAGGTGTGAGATGTGACTCTGACAAACGAGAATGGGGCACAGAAGAATTTCCCTGAAGAGAATGCTGGTGTTGGTCACTGATAATCTTTGCATCAATACTCCTTTGAGGGGAGTATGAGTATTCTGAGACCTGGTTAGATAAATGGATGGTTGGAATGGCTTTCATTCTCTTCAAATTGCAATGTGTTACTCTGTCAGAGTGTTTCAAGCAGGTTGAATCAGCCTTAGCCAAGACTGCATGTCTATCTTCTTTTATATTTTTTTTATCAATTGTGGTAGCTTCCTGGTCTGAAACATCAAGCATATGAGAAGAGTAATCATCTGATTCTCTCTTCTTTTTATGACAACTGTGAGTTGAAATTTCAGAATCTTTTAGCTTATGTTTTGATGTTAATAAGGATTTGAGGGTTTTAATGATATCACTGTTCTGTACGGTAACATTTGGGATTTTCACTCTGGATTCTTGTCTGTCATTCTTTCCCAAAGTTTGACTGTGGTCGTTACTATACTGAACAGTTGAAACTGATAGATTTGTATCATCTTTGTTATTTTCTTGAGGTCTCATCTTGTTTAAGGTTACCTGGGATGGGCGAATTTCAACATTATTTGCTGGCAAAAAATTGTCATTGGCATTCCTTTCAGAGAGTTCTTGAAGATAAAGTTTTCCTTTTTGTGAATTTATATGGATATCATGGGCAGAACCAAAAGGGGTAGTTAATGTACTCATATCTCTTGGATTGAAGTCTTGCTGACAGTCTTCTTGGTTTGCCATCTGTCTAAAATCATCTCCAGATTTGCCCCTACCTTCTACAGGATCTCTACCTAATTTTTGCAGAGTGTGAAAATTATCTAGAAATGAGAACATCAAGTTCTGAAAGCGAGAGAACAGGGAAATTACTTCATTCTCATGTGCAACTGACATATCCTGAACACTGCAGGAATTCTCCCTGAGGTGTGACTGAGAAGCAGATTTTTGACAGTGGTCTTCTTTATTGGACCATGTTTTGCTATTAAAATCCTCCTCTTCTATATCCACTATGTCACATGGCTGCCTCACACAATTCCTTTGAAAGCAGCCAGGTGGTGACTCTAAGCAACTTCTTGAAGAAGCAAAAGGTTTTTGGCCTGGCAAAGAAGAGAACTGAATAAGCGTATTTTTCATCCTTTGTGACTGAATATCTCCACCGTGATTGCCACATAAAGATGTGCCGTTGGGAGCATCTTGATGTATGTTTTTGTTACAAAAGTCGTCCGATTCACAAGATATGGATCTGTCTTTGGCCCTCATTGAATTTTGTGAATGAAACATGAGGTCATCCTGATGCAGACTTCCTGAACAATTCCTAACATGAGGGTGCTGCCTTGCATTAGCTGTTTTAGACGTCAATATTTCTCCTCGCCGAGAGCAGTGATAAGTGCTCTTGGGTTCAACAAATAACTTCTTACGGTGTGGAGTTGTTAAGGGGGATTTAACTTGACCTCTAAAATCTGCTGGGAAAGAAAAATTGGGCATCGTCTGACAGCTTACTTGTTCAGTTTCACCTCCTTTGAAACCATATGTCATTGGTGACTCTATCCCCTCTCTATCCAAATTGTTTGACCTAACTTTACAGATTTTCATGGGTATTGATTTTGTTTCTTTGTTCTGATCATTATAAAGAGGAGTTTTGAGGAACCCGTCATGATTTTTAATGGACTTTTGAGTATCCACAAAGTGTGCATCATTCTCTGTTGGCAGGTTTTTCGTCATTGATGTAGAAAGGTCTGTAAAGGCGGCAGGCTCAATTCCAAACCAGTCTTTCTTCTCATACCCACTTAAACGCCTTATTCCATCACCTGGAACAGCTTGCCTGAAAAAGAAAGTAGGCCTGACTGAAACTTAAATTCTATAAAAATGTAATGTATATCTAAGTTTAATAAATTAAGTAATAACAAAATGATGATATGTAAGCAACCAAACCAATAACACAAGATACACATATAATAAATAATATGGTAAATATTTAAACAAAGCAGAAGAATGAGAAGCTACAGAAATGACAAGCTAAGGAGTACATTATTTACTTCCATAATTCTAGAAAATCAGTTACAACAAAACTGCTAAGAATAGCCATTGTCAGTGTCAGTAAAGCATTGAAAAGGCATTTATAAATTTGAATTTTCAGCTGCAGATTTAAATATAATGTATCTCAAGCTTGGTACAATCAACATTGACTGTTGTTGTCATTAAGCGGGTCAGTCACTAGAGAAGATTGACATTTGGACACTCCTCAAACTTGTCAACAGAAACATAATCAAAAAAATGTTCAAGCTTTTAGCTGAGTTTATAATATGCTGCTTGGATGCTTGGTCTGTCTCTGGACTGAACACTACATTTGGTCTGCTACTATCATATCATGGAAGATATTCATGATGCTCCAGACAGTGGATTTCAATAAAAATTTAAAATGAAACGTGCTTGTAAAATATATATTATATCATTGATTAGATCTATTGTCAATTGTTCTGTGCGATTGAAAGAGAGATCCATTGTTTTCCTTACCCATTCTCATTCACTAAATTTCTCATTGAAAATGATGTTTCATCTTCTTTACCTAAACGGTGCAGAAATATAAAAGGAAAGAAAGATAACATAAGATAAAAAAAAAAACAAAGTAGGAGGTCAGAAAAGAATACTATTTCATATTTTTGTATTGAAGTAATCCATTTCTTTTCTTCAACCTCTCAACCTTCAGCACTTTCTTCAAATTTTCATTAGTCTTCATTGTATTTCATAGATTTAAAACACATCAAATCAACAACTTTACCATTTTTAACAGAAAAAGGTAAAAAGAAAGGCTGCTTACTCTCCATTCTTTTATTTCTAAAATGTATTATATTCCTTTCTTCATAGAGTGTATCATTTAAGATTATCACCTTCATTGTTACAGAGGATGAAAATATATTTGACAGCTTTAAACACCTCCTCATCCTCATTTTCTGTTATGCATTTCACCAAAATGTCCCTGCCATTGCATCCCAACATCAATCTTCTTGGGTTACCTGTTCAAGTGCATAGGAAGAATATTAAATCAATTTTCAAGTGCATAGAAAGAAAATCAAATCAATTTTTCAGGGTAATCTGTTCAAGTGCAAAGGAAGAATATCAATAACAACTATGAGCAATTATATAGCACTTCTTCTGGTTTCATATAAAAATATATAAAAATGACTGCATTTATATATAGCTTTATCCCTGTTGTCAACAGGTTCAAAGCGCTTTATAATACATCTCCCCTAACAGGCATGCCCTCAGGGGAGCAAAAAGTAAAGCGCAACAAATTGGTGCAACAATACCAGTACCATTGCCAGATACCCATTTGACACTTGTGTAGGGTGGAGCAATTAGAGTAAATTTTCTTGCTTAAGGAAAAAATACAACAGTCGCTGGCACGAATCGAACCAAAGACCCCTTGGTCTCAAACCCATGATTCTATCCATTGAGCCACTGTGTCTGTAAAATATGTTCTGGTACAGCTTTACCACAACATAGTTAACTTTATCTGGTCATATTCTTTGCCTATGACAAACGTGGGAGGTGTTTCTCTTTTGGTTGCAATAACATCAGATGGTAAAGTAGTAGCCTACTTTTTTTTTATTACTTTTACCATTCTTGAAAAAATATCCATTTCATTTGTAGTTCTCAGATTTTAACATACATCTTTGAGGATTAACCACAAACTGATTACCTTTATTTGGTCACATTCTTCACTTAAACAACATTGGAAGATTTGTAATGACATCAAATGGAAAAGTATGTTTTGTTTTTTTTTTACTCATCTTACCACTCTCAAAACAATATCCACTTTATTTGTATTTCTCAGATTTGTTCATAGATCTAGTCTTAATGTCATCCAAGTTTGTTAATTAAGTAATTTAAGAATTTTTTTCATAATAATGATGACAAGATCAAATTCTGGCAAAACCTCAGTTATTTTACAAGAAAAAAGAAAAAAAAAAGTAGACAAAGGACATAAAAATCATTATGGTGCACAAAACTCCTTTTACGTGTTACATACCTTGTACAGATCTCCTTCGTGACTTGTGTCACTTAAGTTTAAGGCCTTACAAAACCCCCTCCAACAGCAAATAGTTTTAAAAAGTAAAGACCAACTTCCCCTCATCCTGCCAAAGGAAAAAGTGACTACTCACTGGCAAATTCAAAGACATGCGACAGAGCCAAAAGGAAAATATGAATATTTATCGTCGCCCTTGGAATTTCCTCCAGAATTCCAAATAAATGATTTATAATGCCCATTTCAACAGTCATTTTGACACTTGTCTCTGGTAAATGTGAGAAAAGAAAAAATGCAGAAAAAATAATGTCTCCTGATGCATCGATCTTTTGAAAAAAAAAAATATGCTAAAATGTGAATAACAAAACATTATTGATAATTTATCAAAAAGCTCATTATTTAACACTGTTCAAAGGCATTGACATTGATTCAATGTACATTTAAAAAGTAAATAGTTGAAGGTGAGCGAGTATTACGGTATCTTCTCTTTCCATCCTAGTTTTTTTTCCCCCCTCCGAACATTTTGTGAGCTGAAAGAATTTTTTGAGTCTTCTTCACACAGCAGCTATCCTTGTGCTAAATGCAATCATTTTTCAGATGCTGTTGAAATTATATCTTTTATTGAGCACCTTAGGGAGGAAACACAGCTTTATAACTTACCTTCTTATTATTAGTATTGCTATTGCTTTGATATCTCACCACCACAAGCTAACAGGAAGTTTTGTCTCCTTTGCTATTGCCAGCTTTAAAGAATGTTGAATCTTTTACACATTTTCTATGGAAACAATATCTTATTCTTTTACATCTTTCTGACTTCAAAAAATGTTTTAGCCTTTTTGTATGGTAAACTTTAAATTTTAAAAAGTTTATGATTTTATATTTTGAGCATGGAATTTGCATGTTTAAAAATCTCTCTGGTACCGGTACATGTATTTCTAGTTTTAGACGGATTGTTATACAGTAGTGATTAAAAATAACGTTACATTTTTGTTGTGCTCACTTTGTCTACGTATGTGCATGAAAATAAATCATGATATATATCACGTGAAAGGTAAGTCAATTCTGCATACATTGATATCAAATACATTCATGTACATGTAATTGTAAGCAAGATATGAGGATTTGAATGTGATTTTTTTGCTTTTCATTGCACCCTGTGTTATATATGGAGATGAAATCTCGCATTTCGATAAAACTATGATTTTAAGAGTCGTCTGTCATTTCTCTTTCAATTGATATATAATAAGTGTGATTTTAAAGAGTATGCTTGACGGGCATGAGAAAACAAAAATGTAACGTTATTTTTTTTATCACTGCTGTATAAAGTGTTTTATATGGAACGGACAAAATACATTTACATCTTCATATGATATGTGCATCTGTATTGAAACCACTTTTTATCTGTCTGCTTTTACAAAATTCGAAAAATTTTGGGATCATATGTGTGTTCAACTGAAATTATATTTTGAAATGAACAAATTATGATCATCATAAAACTTTTGCAAAATCTTAATTTCAGAATTGTATTCGTTTTACCACAGCAATTGTGATGTATTTGCCAAAAACATACATTTGCAGATTATTTTTAAAACTTTATATATGAACAAGATAAAAGATTATTTGTTTTCTCATTTATATTCCTCTCTTCCCTCTTCAAATTAAATTCACCAAAATCATTGGTAGGCAAATGTTTAACTAAAAACTTTAAATGTTACCTCTTATCTTTTATGTAAACATGAGTGTTATTTTACAGAGATCAATGGACCATATAATAACGGTTACATTTAAATCTGTCATGGAACTTGACTCATATAACTTTGCATTATTTGAAATGATCCCATATTGCCTCGTTATCCTTGGATTACAGACTATCAGTCAATACTACTTTTCACAACATTGTTTGCTTTCATTATTAGCACTTTAATATGGCCACATGGGGAAAAGGAAAGTTAAAGGCAAAAACACAATCTACTTCTTTAAAAGCTATATGGGAGAAATTTAAATTGCTCTCCTGAATTTGTATCTTATATTGATCTTTACCTTTCACAGTCTTATTATTAAGAAGACAGATAATCCAAAAAAGAGTGATAGTGTCAAAAATGTTTAAGCTTTGTGAAGCATCAAGCAGGGCTTTTAAATGTCACTTCCATGCATGAATGAACATTAATTAGTTTACATATGGATGGAGACAAATCATTACAATCAGGAATTCCAAAATGTTGCAGCAATGAAGGAATTCTGTAAAAAAGATAAACAGCTCAGGGAATTACCTTGCTGTGAAATAATTACCTCATAATTTTTTGAGGCTTATTAAAGGGATATATTATTATTAGTCTCTAAGGGTAATAACTTGTAAAAAGTTAAACATTAAGAAGCCTATTTTTCAATGTCTATTTAAGCTTACAGAAAGTAGTTGTTTGAACTATAAATAACGATGCCTTGCAATTAAAAATGCAAGGCGCTGGCATTACAGTTATGTAATGTCAGATTTTGATTTAACCATTGTTGAAAAGAGAAATCAAAAGCCAAATATAATATCCTTGAAAACACTTTTTCCTTTCTTTTTTATAAAGCACAGTGATATATTTTGATCAAATTTTTTTTTCTGTTTTTAAGTTTCTGCTTCTTTCATTTCATGTTTTTAATGTTTATTTTGTTGTTTTGCTGCTTTAATGTTTTTGTTGTAGTAGTCCTTGTTGATGTTGTTTGTTTTTTGTTTTGTTTTTGTTTGATTTCTTTTAGAATGCGTTTTTGTTTTTGTTGCTTTTTTGTTTTTGTGTTTTTTCTTGCTTGTTTGGGGGTTTTTATTTCATTTTGGGTTGGTTTTTCTGTTTTGTTTTTGTTAAATTTTTGTTGTTTGCTTTTGTTTTTTGTAATTATTGTTTGTTTGTTTTTTTTTGTTCTTGTTGTATTTTTGCCTTATTGTTCTGTTCTTTATTTGTCCTCATCTCCACTTATACTTACACTTACACTTACACTCACACTTACACTTACACTCCACTTACACCTAAATGTTCAATTTAAACTTGGCTTCAATTTGTTGTCACTAAATTACAGCCATTGTAATTAATAAATTAAGTAAAATAAAACATGTTTTTGTCATATATTTCTTGGTAATGTTATTAAAACACAGGTCAGTATGCCTATCAATATTGTTATTGTTTGGCCATGCATCTAATAATTTGAGACAGGCATAAAGTATAGCAAACTGTTAAATTGGTTAGGTCCTCAAAATATTAGCCTTTCTGCCTCTATATTCTCCAGAAATTTATTTTGGCATCCATCAAAAAATACTCACTCGACACCAGATAACTGGCATGTGCATTATGTAGAGATAATAAAAGGCAATGAAAATCATGTCTTCATAAGTGGAGTGTATAGTTTAAAAATTTCTTCATGAGTGTACCTTTATGAGTGGCATCCAGTGTACCAATATTAAATCGAATGAAATATTGATGAATCAATAAAGAACATTTTTAACAAATTCAAAATATGAGTGTGATGATAACATAAGGCACAAACTGTTTATTTGAAATCTTAGAAAAATCTTGGGCATACCATTATCAGTCATACACAGGTCAAGAGCTGAAATAATAGCTGCCAAAACTTCATGAAAATGCTTGTCATTAGGTATTTGACTCTGCCTCAAATAACAGATCAAGTCCATGAGGATCTTCAAACCACCACATGTCCGAAAGCGGTTTTGATTACCAACTGGAAAGATGAATTAAATAATAGAAAGTTAGCTTTCTTTTATATGCTGGTACTGAAAATGTTATTTATAATGTACAATCGTGTGCAGACAAACATAATGTAGGCTATATAGTAAAACATAAATGTCAATTCAATATTAGTTACAGATTTCTCGTTTCCCTTGCGGTAATTGAAATTAAATGCATCATGTTATTACTCTGGCATTATGCCTTATTAGAAGGTGTAGTGGCTCTGCAGTAGAACGTTCGGCTATGGACCAAGATGTCACTGGTTCGTGCAGCCATGGGGAGAATGCAATTTTTCCTTAAGCAAGAAAATCTTTCCCTATTGCTTCACCAAACCCAGGTTCAAATGGGTACAGCTTCAGCTGTCCACTTCATGTGACGGAAATCAGGATAAACTCTGGCCCTATGAGCCAAAAGTCTTGAAATGGCTACTTTATGTCTATTAATTATTCAAACATCTTGAGTTGATTTCTTCATATTAATCACAGCCTCAAGGCATAATAAATAATAATAAATAACACATATAAACTTTATCCCTCCCTG
>JBCHJU010362586.1:0-14453 GCA_039654505.1 Plocamopherus imperialis
AAGAAGAAGAAGAAGAAGAAGAAGAAGAAGAAGAAGAAGAAGAAGAAGAAGAAGAAGAAGAAGAAGAAGAAGAATATTATTAATAATACATGCAATTGTGAAATTTTTAATTTGCTTGAAAGACTCGTATATAAGCAAATACGAGTCGAGCATAAGTTAATGATACATGTTTTCTTAATAATTAACGTCAATTACCTACTAAATATATAATAATCGTCGCTGAGCGCGGTGACACTTTCTGCACAGAAAAGTTTAGGATGGTGAGAACAAGCTTGGCAACAGCTATACTATTATGAGGTGCCTTGGTCCATGTAAACAAAGGTTAATAGCAGAGCCATTTGGATGGTCAATGGAGACAACTAATTCCCCCGACAGGTGCCCCATATAGCTGTTTACTGCGTGATTCGCCACTTGGATACTTACCTTGCATACCCGTGGGCAAATAACGCTCGCCCTGCTCACCTTTAATGTACAATCTTGCTACATGTCGCTCGATTAAACTATCCGACCTTGCCCCCCCCCCCCCAACCCACTCACTCACACACACACACACACACACACACAGAGGAAATGAAAAGTGCAATAAACCCTGAATTCCGATGAATCAAAGCAAATTACATTCGATGAGTAGCCCTAAATGGGGGGTAGGGGGGAGTAGTGGCCCTGCTGACAGAGCGTTGGGCTTCGGACCGAGAGGTCAGGGGTTCAAACCTGCGTCGGGAAATGCGTTTTCTCCTTAAGCAAGAAAATTTACCCGTTGCCGTTGCTTCACTCGACCCAGGTGAAAATGGGTACAGCTTGGCTGGGAAAGTATTCTGCAATCGACTAGCATCCTATTCAGAAAGTGATAGATCTAATCTGCCACTGTCCGCTTCATGCTGCAGAAACCGGGATAAGCTCCGGCCCTATAAGCCGAATGGCTTGAAAGGACTACACTGAAGGCACCACTCAGACCTGGACTGTTATACCTAACTCCTCTATGTAGTGAGAGCCTTCACTGTTCCAAGTCCCCGCTTTACCAATACGCCAACACGTATTCCTCGTCCTTTCAGGGACAGAGAGATAAGGGAGAGAAATACGTGAAACGAAGAAAAAAATCCCTCTTAGTTGAGACATAGGATCTTGGACGAGGAACCCGTGAGGACGAGGAATACGAGGACGGCTGCGCCATATTTTCTACTATCATGCGTTTCTCTTGCGACAATGACCGCCGAATCGACCCACTAAGGGTTGGTGAATTGGTGACCACCGTTGTTGACCACACGACATGATCCCTAGATTGGCTCTTCAACACGGCCTCCATTTCCACCACATGGATGTGATGACGATCTTCGTTCTTTCTCATCCATGCCCCTTCCTCATTCAACAATGATCCCGTCGATATCCACGATGACACCCATACAACCAAGCTACTGGCATCACACCAAACAACCAAACAAGCAAGTGAAAACAAACAAACAAACAAACGTGCAATCATTTCCAAGATGACAGAACAAAGGATGAAAATTCAAATGTATGAAATTTCAACTTTCAATGATAAAATTAAGAGGTTGAAACCTACACAGATGCTAATAAAACGAAAATCTTTATTAAAACATGTTATTAAAAACGACCAATAATCATAAAATTGCTATTAATTGTGGTCGTAGTGATGATTACTTAAAAAACAATGTAGATCTGTGCATCTAATGGGTGCGAGAAAAAAAAAACGCGGATGATTTTAAAGGGCCATAACTCTCTTCAATTTGTATCGATCGAATTGAAACTTCATGCATACCTTGTTTAACATTTTATCAATGTTTATGTTGATTTCAAGGAAAATGTAACGCAGCATAATGAAAAGCCGGTGCTTTTAACAGGCCTACTCAGAACAGCTCATGTCAATGCTGCAAATTATTATCCTTGATATATTTTGCTTTTAATCAATATACATATTGATAACATGTTCAATAAGGTATGTGTGAAATTTTATTTCGATCTATTCAATGTGAAGAGAGTTATGGCCCCTTAAAGTTCTGCATGTTTTTTCTCTCGCACCCAGTATATCATGTATCGATGTTCATTTTGCATGGCTCTTGTCTCAGTGTTTAAATCAATATCATATCATATAATATCCTGCACTCACAATTACAATAATATGACACACTTATAAAGTTTTGTTTTGTGTAACCCAGCCAAATTTGAAGCTGTATTATTGAAGCATTTTATGCCTTATGATATGTATTGCCCAGGGATGTAATGCTTCGCCTTTGCTGACCACAGTATCAAATAGGTCCAAGCAAAAGACATACAGATGAGACGATGTGAAAAAACAAATGGGCCACAACCAAGCCTCAAACATTCACAGTTATTTTTATTAATCTTGCCCAGGCTCAATCATATTTTAGAACAAGATTATAATGTTAAAAGAATTTGTGACAAAGATATTTTAATGAAGACATTACCACAGTTCATTGCTCTAAAAGCTTCCATCTATAACAGTAGCTACCGCCAAATTACGCGTCGGCAAGTTACATGATTCGCCGTATTGCACGATTTTTCCATGTAAGTGGTTTTTCACTCATTCATCGGACCACCAAGTTGCAACATACGTCTTGCCTCACTTCGGCAAATTGCAGCAAAATACGCGTATTGTATCGCAAGTCAATTAAGTGGTTAAAGACATGTGGGTTTAAAGCCAAGCAGACTAATAAAAAAAAAGAATCAATTCTATTTTGCTATTCGTTTTCAATGTCAGTGGATAAAATTGAAGTATTCGATACTGTTTAAACATATTTATTTGAGTGTATCGTTTGTGACAATGACAATATTCCTTATATGTCTGATCGTAACATATCGTAATGTGTGGATATGGTAATTTATACATATGTGTGTCTTGTGCTGTTACATATTAATTTAAAGTGAAATTCTTATAGTCATGTGATTAAACATGTGTCACAGTACATAGGTTGGACCATTGTCAGTAGTGAATATTGCTACTTTGACAATATTATCCATTTATAGCTATTGTTCAAATACTATTTTCAAATTCATAAAGCAGTAGTTGTTGTAAAACCTTTACTTTGTGTTTACATTACATATTGACATTTTCTAGACCATCATCTTCTTTCACTGAAGAATTAGAAGTACTGTATGTTTCTCTTTATATACTTGTGGATTATTTTGTTTCTTTATATTTCATTATGTAATTTTTTGGTATTTCAATGTCATTGTAATTATGTTCAAAGACAAAGTCCCACTCATATCACATAAAAAACAACAATGAAAACAAAACAAAACAACAAAACAAAAAAGCAACACCTAAAAACGAAATAAAACAAAAACAAAAACAAACCCAAATACTTTTCTGTGTCTGCCTGACTGTGTCAAATTAGTGTCGTTGCCTTACAATACTATGTATCTCTATAATCTTCAGTTCCTTCGATTTAATCTAGAAAACGGAACTTTAAGAAATGGTATGTGACTGAGGTTCAGAACTTGTCATAATTTGTATTTGACTCTCTGTGGACCAATGGCCAATAATCGGCATGAGCACAAATTCATTCCTTTACTACAATTTGCCGATATGTATAGGATAAGCTGGAGGGCGTAGTGGTCCTGCGGACACAGCGTTGGGCTTCGGACCGAGAGGTCACGGGTTCAAACCTGCATAGGGAAATGCGTTTCTTTTCCTTAACCAAGAAAATTTACCCCTGTTGCTTCACTCGACCCGGTGAAAATGGGTACAGCTTGGCTGGGAAAGCATTCTGCAATAGACTAGCATCCTATTCAGAAAGTGATAGATCTAATCTGCCACTGTTCGCTTCATGCTACAGAAAATGGGATAAGCTCCGGCCCTATAAGCCGAATGGCTTGAAAGGACTACTTACATAAAGAATGACGACATGTGAATAAGACAAAACAAAGGCTGTCCTTGTTTACGCTCCCGATACACAATAAAAAAATAAATTACAAGCCACGTGCATGGCTTCCCGGAACCACTGCTTCGCGGATCGCTGCTCCATAGATAGCCCCCTCTGTTCATATGAATGAAAGACTTTACTGGTCGGCCAATATAGAGTATAGTGATAGATCTATCTCATATAGTCCCCACAGCAATTACAGACGTAACGCGCGGTTTCGCTGCTCAATAGCTGGTCTCCTTTCTTCACAAGAATGAAAGATCCCTCCGCTATTGACTCGTTTTTTCGGAGTTCTTCAGGTATGAACTAGGTTGCCGGAATTTTGCCGGCACATTTTCAAATTCAGAATCCCGGCATTTGCCGGAAAAGTCACATCTCTGACAGTTGACTACGGTGTGAAAAAGACACACTAAGGGGTCTATGGATACTGCAATGGCGATACAATTGTAGATGCATCCCTCCTGAGCCTCAGTAAAACAGTAGAAACCCTATTCAACGACCCCCTTAACAACGAAAGGTGACGGGCCGTAGCTACCGGTTGGCCCGACAGGATTCTTTCTGAATATTACCTATGGCCACATTGGTTAATACATGTGCAATGAAGTCTGAAGCTGAAATATAGGATAAACCCTAACTGACAAATCAGTGATCCTTTCTGTCACTGTGCTACAAACCCCTTATACGTCTTCTCTGGTAAAGCGCTCTGTGTGTAGTGTATGACGATATGATAAGCCTATCTTTTCCATTTCATTCTCCTTTGTTCTCACGCTTCCCCGGTCCCACCTAACAATCACAAATAGGCATAGGCATGGAAATTGGTCCACTTTTTGTGGTCATTGCTGTGCGTCTAATAAAGCGCCACCTTAGACCTAGGCCTATCGCGTGGAATTGTGAACATGTTAGCAGGGACAACATTAGTGTAAAATAGGCTTGGCCTGGCAAATCCAACGAGAAGCCTAACCTGGTCCAGATATTCGCACCAAGTCAACTAGTATCAATCGATGGCGTGCGTGAGAGATGGGTGGTGGTGGTGGGGGTCTTGTCCAAGGTTAGTCTTTGTACCAGAGCACCGAAGATGCTACACTATAAAATTAAAAGGGCTATATTATCATTTTTAATGCTAGCTGATATCTGCAAACGTAAGCAACTGAGCGTGCACGAAGCATAACATAACGCATTGGCGTTTCCGTCGTTACACAGTCGATAGAGGCCTGCATGCCAGAACACATGCTAAAAAGCCACCTTCCTTCCTGTTTCAAGGTATGTAACAGAAAATATATTGTTGACCTTTTTCATGTGGTTAAGTATCCATGTACCACTAGGCCCGACTTGATTGGAAGTTGACAAAATTTTCGTCTTTTAAGAAAATCATTAAATTCCCGGGTACCTCCCGGGGGCAAAATGAATTCCCGGGTATTTCCCGGGTCAGGTTGGCTGATTATCGAATTCCCGGGTCCGTAGGAATTAATACTTTTTCCGCAAACAGGCAATCGGCGTTCAGCGGCGAGCGGGCCTTAAGCTGTCGGTCAGCTACTGTAAATACTGTGATAGCAGATGTTTTAGCGGCACATCAGATGGATAGCGGAAATCCGCTACTTAGCGGAAAAGTGACAAATATGTCTATAGTACAAGCTGCCATTCAATTAGGATTGGGCAATTCAAATCAAAGTGACCCTCAGAAATGATAGTCCCACAATTCGTCCCTCTAAACACGATCTAGCATAAGCCACATTTCGTTACTTTTGCAGGAGAGCCGTTTAAAGTTTTGGACATCTTTAACCTTATTGTGATTTAAATCAAAATCGGTTTTATATCCCCTTTTTGTTGCTCGATTCCTTGGATTTTTACAGAGGAGACAATATGTGAGACAAGTAATCGAATGTTGATTCTAACTCAATTCCGGGTCACATTTGGCTTATGGCAGTACGTGTTTTGAGGGACGATTTTCTGTGGCATAAGAATCATGAGAAGCAATTCCAGTTCATTTCTGATTGTGACTGTAACCTTGCTAAGAGTTGAGTCTTCCAAAGGTTTACGTAAACTTAGGATCAGTATTGAAAATTGTGAAAACAGCAACTGACCAGGACTATCATTTGCTACTTTTGCTTGACAAGAAATAAAAATATTGTACAATTATTTTTCGTTTCTTCTTTGTGAGCGTAAAACCAAAGGCATAACACTCTACCTGATCATAGGCTGGGGGAAGGACATCTTCTGAAGGCTGTTCTACTGTTGGCGTGGAGGACTGTCCTGACTGCCCAGTTCGATAACGTTCAAAGCGCTCATATCGAAGAAACACATTGTTCAAGTCATCATTAATTCGTAATAAATCATCTGGAATGACAATGATAAAGAACATATAATTCAATTAAAATGTGTGGAAAAAGAAAAACAAATACAACCCAAAAATAAAAATTATAAATGTTTATCATCAGTGAGGAAACACATAATATTTATACTAGAAAACAGAATAGAAGGGTTAAAAAGTAAAACAAAATTATCAACATACTCGTAATTTCCTCTGTGGCAATTTCATTCAGTAATTCCACTATTCGTGACTGCATCTGCCTACATGTTCTATTCAGTTCCTGAAAATAAATAAGAGAAAAAGGGGGGAAGTGGGGATAGAAGAAGATAACTCAGGGTGAATAAAATCAAGCCCTCCGAGGCTTACAAAAAATGAGGGAAATTTGAAAAACCAACACGGAAAAATAAAGTAATGTTCGTAAAAAGCTTTGCTTTTATAAGAATATTTTTTCATGGAACAATAGCATTTAGTTAAATAATAAAGGGTTTAGAAAATCCCATAACATTGTAGCAATAATGGATTCTGTACTATTTCACTAAATATCAAATCAAGTCCTACTTGTAAAAGTTCAAGGTCAGAGGAGTCCACATTAGTTGGACTCAGTTCAGTCAGCATCTCACTCATGACACGGATGTTACCCTGGACAACATCCAATTCTCTGGACATTTTGGCCGTCTGGTCAGCCGTCAAGGCCCCACCACTTCTGTTAGATGATGGGGGTGGAAGACACGTTGTCTGAACAGGTACTTGTGGAGACACTGGGTTCTGGAAATGAACCATTATATGATCCTCTTTAGTTTAAAGGAGATGAAACATGAAAATATATCCAAAGAACATGGCAGGCTTATAGCATGGCGCTCAACGTACTTTAATGGATAATATGAATGTGAAAGAAGAAGAAAAATTAAGCCGTCCTGAGGATATTATGTTGATATCATAGGCTTTTGAATCAGTACAATAAAATCATTCAATACAAAGCTTTAAAAATTATCTTCACTGATGCTCGATACTTAATTACTCTTTAATGAATAAAAAGAACTGTTGGGATAGATACTACAAGTATATCTGATAATCTATCATCAACCCATGACCAATCAATCTGATCAATCTGTCAAAAAAATGAAAAATTAAATAATTTATATGAATTACTACACAACACATTGCTAAGAAAAATAAATTAATAAATTATTAATTATGGACAGTATTTGATAGCCATCCTCATGCTGCACAGAAAACATCCAGTTGAAAATATAAGAAAAAAGAAGTCCTAAAATGTATTAAAATTTATAATTAATTTCCAATAAATAAAAAAAAAGCCGATTGACAGGAAATAAATAAGAGCACACTGCATAAAACAACTTAAACACATAAAGATGAATAAACATAATAAATGACACCTGTCTCTGATAGACAATATTATCCATTCATGAAAGATGACCATATCCATCTTTTTAATGTATGATATCCCTTCAAAATGTTCGTAATTCATAAGGGCAAAACGTACAGGAATTTTTCTTTAAAATTAAATAAAATACCATACATTTTCTTAAAACAAACCCATTTGGCTGATCCTTCATTTCTTACTCCATTTCTTTTTTTCATCTGAGTACAGGGAGAAAGGGGATGGCTTTATTGTTACTGTTGTAACACGCTTACTTTTTTTTTTGTAGTTTACTGGGTTTTGTTGGGGTTTTTTTTGTTTTTTGTTTTTTGCTTTTTGGAAAGAGGCAGGGTAGTCATTCTTTTTCTTGAACCTTTTTTCTGCTCTTTGTTTTGTTTTATTGATTTCTTTTTCTGCTGAGGTTCATTTTCTTTTTTTCATTCAGGGGCTGGGGTATTTGGGAAAGGATGCAATAGGTGTGTGGGTTTTTTTCTAATAAACATTTATTGATTTTGATTTTTCCTATAAAAAAAAAACAAAAAAAAAACCCAACAAACAAAAAATGAAAATATACAGTTGAACCTACAAAAGACAAACACTGAAGATCCTGAGCAAAAATGGTTGTCTTGGAGAGGGGTTTGTCATATCATTAAATATAATGTCGGTTTAATGAACAAAAAATAGTATTTATCATGTGACATAAGATCTGATACCATATGAGATCTTAGGCTAAATTAACATGTCTTATATTGACCATTGGCTTGACGATGACCAGAGCTATACAAGCACAGTGCTACAAGACACTGGAATGTGGGCAGTGCTTTGATCACAACAAAATCAAGAAATGCGGCTGGTAAATAAATCTTGATTCTTCTCTACTGATCGTCTTGAGTGCATTTTGTCAATGAAAATAAGTGATATTGGTTGCGTTGGGCAAGTGGTTGTCTTGAACAGAGATAAAATGCAGGAGAGAAAAAACAAGCGAGTCGACAGAAAGTGGTCGTTAGACAGATGGTTGTCTTGTAACAGGGGGTCTTTTGAGCAGGTTCGACTTTATATATAATATTAATATAAATTCCAAAGTACTTATACGATGACACTTGATCCAATCTACCAAATGTCCTTTTAAATCAGACCATTATCAATTTAAAATGTGGTGTATGAACATGAGAAAGCACAAAGTATGTAAAATCCTTAACGAACATCATTAATTCAAAATATACATATATAAATGTATCCTTTGTATTGGGATCTCATTTTTCTGACTGCAAAACTGACTCAATTAATGGTTTGGCGCAGCGCAAAACAAAAACAAAAAAAACATCAGTCCTTTAAAAGATATTAACTGACGGGATAAGACTAAAATTTATTTCATAGCATGAACCAAACAACTTATTTTTGAAAAGATGTAGTCTTTATTTGTTTTTAGAGTAATTACAAACTGTTGTAAGCAAATCCCAAACATCTTAAACGAACTTAGTATACAATATCTAAGACGTACCATTATTGAAAAAACATTTGAGATAACATCATTTCCAATTTATCAAGAAAATTAAGTCCTCGATTCCGATACCTCAGCGATCCTAAATTCATTTTGTTTTCAAGAAAATAGAGACTAAAAATTCCTTTTGTCACTCTCGTGTGGAAAAAGTAAAATGAGGAATTGAACTTAAATTATGAGACAGTTACGAGAGATTTTTTTTTTCCAAATCTAAAGTATGAGACAACTATGAAAGGATAGTTCCAAAACCGATTTCTGCAGAATGACCACGTGACTGACTACATCTATGGTGCAGCCACAGTTTAGAAGTACATTAATTTCAGAACAAGCTATATCAATGTTTCTATGCTTTTGTATTACAAAAAACAAAACAAAAAACCCAAAAGTCTTCTTCCCCATCCCACTTCCAAAAAAAAAAAAAAACAACAACAAAAATGAAACAAACAAGAAAAACAACAAAACAAAAATAATGTTAAGAAGATAGACATGCAATTAAAAACAACCATATAAAGATATGCACTTTTTTTTTCATTGATAATGTATTTACAACTTTGGTTCTTTGTTTTTTCTTTTCTTTTTCAATTTTTGGGAAGAGGGCAGGATAGTGACTCTTACTTGCTCAGCCTCAGTAGGAATATGAAAAACATACTAAACATTTTACTGCTTCCATTCAAGCACAGAAATAGCTTGCTTGCTTCCACATCTAGGTCAACAGGCTTAGATGCCTTGGCTACTTCAACCAAATCTTGCATAAGACTCCTCCACCATTCTCTGGCAATTTCCATTTACATGTTTAGATCTCTTGTTGTTTTCAGAGTAGTCTGTCCATACAGTGTGCTGATGTTTTCATTTAGCCTGATAGGCAGGGTGTTAATCAGCTATCTTCTAAATGTTATCCTCATTTTCAACAAAGAGGCACCAGCTTTGCTCTACAATGCCAACAAAAATTGCTTTTTTCACCGATTTTCTTGCATAGGGATTTGTTTGACATAATTGTAGGCATTGTATATTGAGCATTTTTTCCCTTAGTTGTTTGCAATATAGAGATAAATTAATTGTACAAAACAGTAACAAAGGAACTATTCAAAAATCGTCTTTACAAATCGACCAAAGCTGAACAATGAAAGGCAATAAATATGTGGCAGGTGTAACAGAGAGAAGCATAGAATATTTCCTGTCTAGCAAATGCACTTTTGTGTGGGGCTGTGTCTAAAGACCACGTCAATGATAAAGTCATCTATAAAGATTACAAGAATGTTAACACAACAACTATTCAAAATGTTGCAAACAAACAGAGGATGATTTTCTCAGGCACTAATTTCACCTTCCCTAAAAGAGCACAGGCCTTGACAAGTAATAAAACTCAAAAACACATGTCATTTGCATATTTAAGTGACAACAGCCATGGCAAAAAACAAAACAAGAACAAACAAAAAAACAAAACCCAGGACTCAAAACAAACCTCATCATCAGACTCATTGACCAGCTCAGCATATTTTTTCTAATAGGTTAGAAAAGGGAAGAAGAAATGAAGAAGATAAACAGTGGGATGTTGCTTTTATTTTTCTGATTAACTTATTGAATGAAAAACAAAACAAACCAACAATGGCAGCTTTTCCAAGAAATGAATAAATGATTATAGTTTCTTTAAAAGGAAGGTTAGTTTTTCTACACAATTGGATAATACAACAAAGGTACACAAATAAAAGCCTAACAAAAAAGAAAGGAAAAAGCTTGAAAAAATTGATTCAAATGAATCATAGCCAGACCAATCAAACTTTAAGACTTATTTCTCTCAGGTTTAATGAATAAGAGTAAGACCAAACAAATTCATTAATTAAATATGTCTAAATATTAATTTAAAGTATTTTACATGAAACCTTCTTGTAAAAGTTCTAGAGGTGGGAAAAGAATAAAACACAAATAAAATGATACAAAACAGGCTTTAGTAAACCATCACTTCTCATGTTTCTGTTTGAGAAAACAAAACCTTATCCTCACTTGTAAACTTGTTTAGGATCTGTTATCTCTATGTAAACAATAAGAAAAATGGATTGAGACAAAACGAAAAAAAAGGGGGGAACAGAAAATGAAAATACCAAATTCTGAAAACTATGAATGACTGGTCTGGGAAAGCAGGGGAATCAACACATTCTGCTTATTGGAAGACTTTTGTAATATGTGGATAAGTTACTTACCCCTCTGCTACTTCCTCCTCTGTCCATATTTATACCCTGGTCGGGAACGCTCTGCATTGAAAGACATATGATAATGGTAATAATGGACTTTCCAGAGTTCAAAAGAACTTTATATTAACTCAAAAATAAATAGCACTTCTAAATTATGGCACAAAATTATGGAATTGTCAGAACTCCTGCATGGAAACCTGTTTTCAAATTACACTTGAAAGCATCAAAATTTGTAATGTCTCTTGTATATGACGATAAGGCACTAACCATTGATGGTGCAGCAAATGCATGCCAAAAACTTTTCTGGTACTTTTGTCTCTAGTTGCTCTTTAGTACAGATGAGCAGAGAATAAGAGGCAGCTGGCAAAAAGATACCAGCTAGCTTCTACATTTGCTAGTTGGGTGCTTATTCGCCTACAACATTTTTACTTCAGACAGGCAATTTTGAATTCGATCCTTCATTTGACAGGTAAGCATTGGAATGAGTATTAAATTCTAATGCGCTCCCTTGATTTAGCGTAAGTTATTATTCTTGCAGCTTTGTTCTAGAATCATGTAAGTATTACTATTAATTTTTATTAAATGACAAAAGAATTTATCCGCAGGCATTGGTAGGGTTTAAGAAGCACTGCTGAAGAAAAACATTCATGAAAAACAAAAACAAAAAAAAGGAAAATGAACCAGGAAACATGAATATTCCAATACATTTGACAATGAAATCATTCTGCAGTCTACGATAGGAAAAAGGAAGAAGAAAAAAAAAATCTCACCCTTGCAGGGGTGTGGATTGGTGCCATATTGTCTAAATTAGTCATGGGAAACTCTATTCCTTTTTGCTTGAGTTCCTGATAAATTTTTTCAACTTCCTTTAATTCAGGTATTCCTCGAAAAGCATCAGCCCATGTCTGTGAAAACAAAAAGCAGAATATGAAGAGAAGAGAATGAACTGCACAAATAATAAAATGCTACCCAAGAAAATAAAATGACATAGTTTTTACAAAACTTAACATTACCTTATGTTTCAATCATTTCTAGTATATTAAAGTTAAAAAATATTGATTTCATTTTCCTATTGAGTCGAGAATATAAGTAATAAAAATAAGTGTCAAGGAAGTGAAAACTTCCAAAAATGAATAAATGTACAGACAGTTCTTAACTACTGATGAGAGTGAATTACGAAATATGATTGATCTTACAACAATAAAAAGATCTACACTGCTGCTGTATCTCAAACATTCAAAAGTGCTCTTGCCAATAAGTTCTTGCTTTCTTCTTCTCCAACTACAAGAATAAACACACACATACACATAAAAACAACCATAAAATAATAACCTAAAAAAAACTAAACAAAACAAAGAAGAAAAAAAGGAAGAAAAGAAACAAAACTTAACCTAAATGGACAAACATTAGCCAACCTGAATCATACTGAGAACTTTCTCCTGTATAGACTGAGGAGGGTCGTTTTTGGGGCCAATGATTTTAATGAGGTCATGGAGAAAATCTTTGTTGGCCACTTGTAGATGTAAACGACGACCACAATTTTTCACACATGCTTCAATGCCCTGCACAAAAAATTAGTGGTGGGGATATCTTTCTTACAAAACTTAGTTTTCTTTTGACAAAACGTCCCTCAAAACACGTACTAGAGTAAGCCACATGTGACCCGGAATCGAGTTAGAATCAACATTTGATTACTTGTCTCACATATTTTCTCCTCTGTAAAAATCTAAGGAATCGAGCAACAAATAGGGGATATAAGACCAATTTTGATGTAAGTCACAATAAGGTTGCAGAAGTTGTTCAAAACTTTAAACAGCTCTACTGCAAAAGTAACAAAATGTGGCTTACTCTAGTTCGTGTTTAGTGGGACGATATGTGTATCGGCATGAGCATGATTTAACTCTTTGGCTTAACTCTTTGACTATTTAACTCATAGAGGTCGCTGCCTAATTCCTCGTTTGGCCGCAGCTCATTTTCTTGAAATTTACAAAGGTGCAGAAAATGTCTCTTTCCTGTTTGGACCTTCGGAAAACATGGATTGGATGTATAAACCTTGAATTCTTTTCTAAACTTTCATTTGAATAAGGCATAGTACAGTGCCAACTGAGTTGCATGCCGCTCCCTTGGTATGGAGCGTGCGCTACGTCGGTGTGCCAACTTTGATGCATAATAAGAAGCATAGAAGAGAAAAAAAATGGTAAACATATTGATTGGACTGAAGCACTTACCCCCTATGTAACTTTCAACAACAGTCATTCTGTTGGTGGTCAATGTTCCAGTCTTATCCGAGCAGATGGCTGTGGCATTTCCCATGGTCTCGCAGGCATCCAAATGACGAACCAGGTTGTTGTCATGCATCATTTTCTGTTGTTACAGTTAAAAAACAACATGAATATTTGTTTTTGAGTTCCCTAAATATTTATCCAATAATCATGAGCTTTATT
Organism: Plocamopherus imperialis; assembly: GCA_039654505.1. Lineage (NCBI taxonomy): Eukaryota > Metazoa > Mollusca > Gastropoda > Nudibranchia > Polyceridae > Plocamopherus > Plocamopherus imperialis. Next base: position 13,726 of record JBCHJU010362586.1, read on the forward strand.
CCCTTCGCCATCCCTCTCTTCCACTCTATAGATGTTATGCACCTCAGCTCATCTCAAATCAGCTTAGCGAGGGCTGTACCTGTCTCCTTCACATTATACTATACAAGGGGGCATTGGGGCATAGCAGTAGTTCTTCAGACTACAGATCGAGAGGCCACAGTTTTGAATCCAACGAATGACAAATGTTTGGCTTTTTTTTTAAGCAAGAAAATTGACCTGTACTGTTGCTTCTTGACTCAGATAAAAATAGGTACAGTCTCAACTGAGCATGATTCCGCAATAGACTAGCCCTCTTTTTACTATTTTCCTTCCCTAGCTAGCACTAGACATAGTTATCAGTGTAACAGCCATGACTTTTTATATTACCATTTGAAATATGAATATAAATTTTTCATGCTCAAAGTTGATCCAACCACCTACGAGGCACGAGGGTGCTATCGAGATACGAGGCTTGTCCGGAAAATAACTGGGTATTCCCCATATCTCGAGAACTAATCATTAATTTTTTTAATCAGCAAATTACAGTTGCTTTTTGCACTAATGCACTTCCTGAACACAAATTCTGAAGTTCTTCGGCGACCCGGTGTATTTTTTATGACCAGGTAAAGATGGTGACCACCTTAAAGAATTGGTCAAAGTTGAAAGTCAGATCAACGACAACATGTGACCTGGTGGTGACAAAAATCAGGAACCCTTCACAGTGAAACATTTCTGAATCATATGCTCAC
>JBCHJU010364799.1:0-14443 GCA_039654505.1 Plocamopherus imperialis
CTCTCTCTCTCTCTCTCTCTCTCTCTCTCTCTCTCTCTCTCTCTCTCTCTCTCTCTCTCTCTCTCTGTCTCTTCCCCTCCCCCGCCCTCCCTCACTCTTTTTCTTTTATTATTGTTCTTCCTTCTTTGTTTTGGCCGTCATCTTTCTAGGCCTCCACCTACAAGTCATGTAGCCATGCATTTTGCTAGACTTGTGTTCATATCGTATATATCATGATGCTTAAATGACATTAACATTAAAATGTACATTAGATATACATGCACATCTAGACAATGTTTTGATAGCCGGGAAATTTCAATAATCCAGAAACATTTTTAGGACAGGAGATGTTGAGATTATTATTGAGGGGTGACTGTTTTATAGTTTTAAGATGTACCAGCTGTTTAAGCAAAAATTATAACCACAATGCTAGAGATTCTAATTAGAATTATTTAGTTGTTCCACTGTGAATTTTACGTCTATTTTAGAAGTAATTATGTCTACAACTTTGTCTTCAAATGTCTGCAAGGGTTTTGTTTTTTGTTTTGTTCTGGGTTTTTTGTTTTGGTGTTTTTTGTTGTTTTTTTTGTTGCTGTTTTTTTATGTCAATGCTTTGATTATATACCATTGTAAAAAATAGGCCAATTACCTCCTATTGAAGACAATTCTCTTCCAAGGACCCTTTTTCTTCTCTTCACAGGAAAGTCAGATTTAGTTTTTTTTACTGTATATGTATAAATCCTAGTTTAAAACTGCAGCACGTGGGCATTTGTAGTTTGTAGTTAAAGGTTTAAAGACCGACACCAACAACATATATATTACTAGCAAGGTGGCTACCCTACAGTTCATATAATACTGATCTAAAACAAGTGCCACGCTCCCCGTTTGCTCTTATGATATAGATTATACATGTTGTATATATATATACATAATATCTTTGTTTCATCAACATAAGGTGTCAAGAAACATCCTAACACAGAGATCACCAAACAGCCCAGATCATGGTACTCCTTGCTGTGTAATCGCTGGTTGTCTCTTTTTGGGGTAAGTTTTTAAGCTTTGGTCATTGTCGAGAATAAGTCTGACATCTTAATACAAATGTGTTGACTTTAATGAAATCTTCAGACCCAACCTTCAAGAGCAAATCCAGTGCTCCTCCTAGGTGGAAGATGCCTCTTTGGCACGTCGCATGAGTGACAGCTCGTCTAAAAGCATCCCAGTCTTGTGGTGCGTGATGTGCAGTCTGTCTGTTATAACCTGGCTTCATTTTGGTCATCCTCTTCCTCCTCTTCTACTATGCCCTCATAAATATTCCTCTCGAGGCAGTTGTGTCTCTTTACATGCTGGAAGTATTTCAGTTTGTGATGTACAATTTCATTCAGCAGCCAGCTATTTTGGATGTTGCCTAGTTGCTGAAGGATTGAGATGTTGGTTCACTTTTCTGTCCACTGTATCCTTTGCATTATTCTGTAGCACCTCACTTCAAAAGCATTTATCTTTTGCTCAGCTTCTTTATTTGTTGACCATGTTTTGGACCCTTAGGTGGCAATTGGGAAAATGAGTGACCGAAGAAATTTTAGCTTTGTTGTTTCATCATTTCCTTTCCAAAGGTTTTTCATTGACGAGCTTTTAAGTAGCCGTTCCCAAAGCTCTTAATTTCCTTGCTTCCTTGACCATTGTGTTATGAGCAATCCTAAATAATAAAAATCAGCCACCTCTTCAATCACATCACCTCCGATTATGATGTTAATGGGTCTTTCTATTTCGTCTGTTCTCATTATCTTGGTCTTTTTGGCATTCAAGATTAGATTTTGGTCATCACTGTGGTGCTTTACTGATCTTATACTTTTTTCTAGACCTTCTGGTGTTGATGAAAGTAATACAGTGTTGTCTGCATATCTAAGTCCAGTGAAGCCCACCTCTAATAAGTCCTGTTTTTTCCCTCATATATCATTAGCAGTTTCTGTCTCAGCTTTAGTGATAGGCAGGCCTTGAAAGAAGTCTTTTATAGGGTTCTCTGGTCTTTTATCTCCCAAAAGATCTTCAACATATTCTGAACATCAATCAAGTCTGTTATGATTCAAATAGGATATCTTCATTTTTGTTTTTGATACATCCACTCGATGTCCTAGATTTCTTTGTAAAGTTTTTTATTTCATTGAACATTCATTGTGTTTGATGCTTTTTGGAAAAAAATTCGATTTTTGAATATTTGTTATAAGCCTATGGTTGTTTTGCTTCCTTGCATTTCTTTCTGATCAATTTGTCAACATCCTTGTAGTATTCAGCGTCTTTCCTATTTTTTCCTTGTTTCATTTTTTTTTGGGGCCTTAATTGCTTTTCGCATCTTGCTCATCTGAGAAGGACGCCTCAGCAATTTCGGTGATCTTCTTCGTCATCTTATTCCTATCCTTGGAATTTTGAGTGATTGATCTAATTTGTTTCATTTAGTCTAATATTTCATCATTCATCCACTATTGCTTGGCCTTAGAAGGGCATTTTGGAAGAATTTATTTTTGTGCTTCATTAATTGTAGATTTAAGACTTTCCCATCTTTAACCAATCATATCATTGGATTCTGGTTCTTGTTCCTCATTTACCACCATCAGAACTTCGTATTTGTTTTCAACTGTTACAGCAAAAGAGTTTTTAATATCTGGTTGTTCCAGCGTGTTAATGTCTATCTTTGTTTTTTTCTTTGCCTTGTTTGGTATTTTCAATTTGATTTTTGTTTGTAGATCCTGACATTATTTTCTCTGTTAGTATACTTATTTTATGTTTCATATTTTTATAGAATTTATTTTTATGGAATACTGATGTTTTATTTATTGTTTATTTGAACATTTCAGACGGTAATCTGTTTAATCATAATGTTCTCCATTCAATGGCTATTTGCCCTTTGTGAGTTTATCGCTTTTGTACTCATCTACATCTACATTGGTCGGGCAAGTCCTGGATACTTTCCTGGTAAGTGACAGCATATCGGAATTGGACCTTAGACAACTGAGATGATTTTATTTTGAAACTTATTTTAAGCTTTTTGCGGGTCAAAGAGCTTCTAACTTTACTTTACCCAGGACAAAATGCTTCACAAAAGGTGTCCATTAACTTTACAGAATAAAACAAACAAAATTCAAAGGATTAAGATTCCCACTTTCAAATACTCCCATTGATACCTGACTCATTATCACTTTCAGTGTATCTTGATTAAGTTGATCCTATGCCTTTCTCAGCTCTTTCACAATTTTAAGGCTACAGAGAAGTTCACAAGAAAATGAAAATGATTTTCGGCAAACTAACTCCACTAACTTGCAGGAAACAAAACTGGTTATTACTAAAATGAGATTTACTGACAACAGTGCCATCCTGGGTAAAGAAAACCATTTCTGAGTCTCTGAATTATGTGTAGGCCATTTGGCTCTGAGTGCATACAGTTGCAGTCCTCATGGCAAAGGATGGATTTTGGCATGCAACCTGATGAAAAAGTGCAAAAAAGATAAATGCTGTGCTGTAGCCTTCCTCCCTCTCTCAGAAAAAAATAAAAGTGCTTTTCCTACCGATAGTAAAGAATTTCAACTAAAACTACTATGATTGTTGAGATGTTGGTGTGTGAACCCATAAAAGCTGCCATATTGTCTGAGATGACACGATTAAAAAATATTTTCAAACAGAACAGTTACGTATGTATGTTTCAACCATGATAATATTTAAACCTCTTCACATTAATAATTTTTTTGTTCTTTTTTTGCATAAGAAAATAAAGAAATACAGTGCACTCCATTTAACACGACCTCGGTTAGCGTAACACTCCGGATACGGTGACCATTTTTTTGAGTCCCGACCAACTTTCCTCTTATTCTTTGTTAGAAAACCTCGGCTAAGATGACATGCTAACTCCGTTTACCGCGAGCAAATTCTCAGAGCACATAACTTTTTTTCGCCCGATTTGTTGGACTTTCAACGCTATCTGAGGCACTAAATACTGATACCATGCAGCAACACTATATATAGGCCTAGATCTAGTATAAAGCCATGCATACGATTGGAAAGTAGGAGGGGAGAAGGGAGGAGGTTTAGATCCTACAGGGGGAGAAGTAAAGGACGGGCCTTCCAAGCGAACTGTGAAGATGCGGCGGACAACAAGGCAAGCCTACAATTTGTAACCTTCAGTTAGACTTAGCGTACACTACAGTACAATACTGTACTAGGCCTACACACAATTAAATCTCAAAACTAAAGCACACACTGTCGTATTGCTAAGCCTAATGAGATCAATCAGAAGTGAACCTAAAGCTGACCCAAAATTCGAATGAATGTCTCATTTACGCGTTTAGGCTTAAGTTCTGTCCTGTTAATACCAAGTACAGTTTGAGGAGAGCTGTAAGGGAGGGGTCATGGGCGTTTCTATCAATCTCACAGGGGTGCGACGAAAGATAACATGGAGGTGTGAAGACCTGGCATGATAATGATACATGTAGTGGGCCTATTGATAGTCTGTGGGTCTGAGATGGTGAGCTGGTAATAACATGTCGTGGACAATCTTCAATTACAATAACTACCGGTGCCGGTACAATAGATCTACACTAAATTTGCCTCATACATGTATTGGCACATTGCTAATGGACACCAATCAACAGCCGATAGACACCATGAATGATTATATTATGTCACTCAGGTATTTGTCCTTATTCAGCTTTTGCTTCTACATGTACATGTACTTCTATGCAGTTAAATATTCACATCTTTTCCTTACCGTACCGCTAAAACCGTTTTTTTTCTGCATCCGTCGTGCATTTGTATCATCAACAATCATTATGTCTAACTCTGCTTAGCATGACATCCACTTAGTACGACCGTTTTTCCATGGTCCCAAAGATGTCATGCTAACCGGAGTGCACTGTATATATAGATTTCTGCAGACAAAACAATACCAGGGCCTGCATAAAAAGCTATATAATTATTTTTTTTTATAATGAAAGAATCACAATTTAACTTGAGGAAGTTGCTGGAAAGATAAAGACTAAATATATTTAGTTTATTTATCTACATCAATATTTTTAGAGTGTATGTCAAAGAGAAGTAAAAATGTATTCTTCTCTATTTTTATACTCCATTTTTTTCCCCCTTGAAACTCTTTGCAGGAATTGCTGAATTCAACTTTTATGATTGGTTAAAGGAACTATTCCATCGTTGTCGGTAAGCAAAAGTAATTAAAATTTAAAAAAAAAAAAAGTCAACTCATTCGTGGGAGCAACGCCGCAAATGGGCGCAATAAGTGGGCTACCCAAGGGTTGAATCACAATGATCCTGATAGGATTTGAACCAAAGTTGCGGGTGCGCATTATCTTTGTGGTCCCAATTGCTGTCAAAAAAATCCCGTCTTCACAATAAAGTCCTCACATGTATTGTTCATAGGCTTCTATTCTACATCAAATGATAGGCCTACCTAGCCTAGTGATCTCTGATAAGCTATAATAAACATTCAAAATGGCGGCTCCATTAACTAATCGATGACACAAATCGACCTTTCTGAAGAGGAATCTTTTTGCAGTTTAGTAAATATTTCATGAAAATATAGATGCGCATTATCCACAAGATGTAGGTCCAAGACCAAAATTGAGGTTCTCCAGTGGGGGTTGCACATTATCTTTTAGGGCGTACTATACACGAGAATGCATAGTAACAGTATTATAATTACAATAAAAATTCATTTTGGCTACCTGAGGGATAAATTATTGCCCAAAACATCAAGGGATTTTTGCCTCCTCACATACACAACCACTCTAGCAGCAATGACATACTACTGAAGTTGAAGCTTGTCTAGAAGGCAGACACAAAATGACAAATATGGAAACCACTCCAGAGAATGATACAACACACAATGTCAGTCACCATGACATTTAGGATTGGGATGTGGAACTTAAGAAGTGTTGGAATTGAAAAATCTGATACTATCATAAAAAAATAACCCATCAAGAAACAAAATTGATTTTCTTTGATTAACTGAACTCATATGATCACAGAGAGACATATTATGGAGAATGTAGGAATAATGTACTTTTCACTGAAATAAAAAAAAGTACGAGTTGATGTAGGTTTTTGGATGAGCAAAAACAAGATTAGGTGACTTCTCCATTAAAAACCTACAAATGGTAGAATGTTAAGCTAGATTAAAAGGAGTGACAAAACATTAAAAGTCTGTGCTCCAACATTCTAAGCAATGCAAGGGAGATAAGAGTGTTTTTTTCACAAATTTAACAACAAAAAAAGATAGACTGCTCCTACAATAAAGACATGGTGGATGAAAATGATGATCAGAAAGATAGGACAACAAAATACAATCTAAGAGCCTTTACCACCCAAGGGCCAAGGTTGAAAAAGCCATAAATATGCTCAAGAAAAACAAAATAACGAAATGGTCATTGCGAGTGGGGAAGAAGTATACCATAAAGAAAATAAGCAAACAAAAGATTGGCTGAAGGATTGGAAAAACATCAATATATTAAAGATAATGGATCTTAGATATGCAGATAAATTATTGCATTTATAATATGCTTTTTCACCATTGTAAACAGTCTCAAAGTTCAAAGTGATTTACAATACATGTAGGCCTATCCCCTAGCAGGCATGCCCCTGGGGAGCACACAGTCATTAAAGTGCAGCCCATTTAGAGCAACAAAACCAGCCTGTTGCCAGATACCCATTTGACACCAGGGTAGAGTGAAGTAATTGGAGTCAATTTTTTGGCCTAAGGAAAAAACACAATCGGTTTGTGGCAGGAATCGAACCCACGAGCCCATGGTCTAAGATCCAATGATCTCCTATCTACCATTGTATGCTCCCTTTGTGATGACACAGACCTGCAGGAAGGAAGAAAAGTATTGTAAAAGCCGCAAAAGAACATACAATGTATCAAAGAAAAGAATCTAATGTTGAACATCAAGAAAACAAAAATAGTGGACACCTTCATAAAGGGAGATACAAGTCTGGAAAAGAGCTATTCTTTAGGAAAAAGAGAGTGGAAAAGAGGAAGGTCTACAAGGCAAAAGAAAAATTACACTCATCGTTATCAAAGCTAGCTCAGGATAAGTGTTGTGGTGGCAAGACATCTTTTCTTGACCAGACTGCCTACCTAAAATGTTTCTTGGCGGCCACATCACATTATAACAGATTTTCCTTTGATTCATGGGGAATTTGCCACAGAGGTTTCGCAAACAGTCGAAGGTATCCTTAATCTAAATGAAAAATTTTCAGCAAATTAATGTTATTTGTGAATAAACCCCAAAAATGGAAAAGCAATTTATGTTTTGTCAGAGAAGATTTTTTGTGTTCTATTCATTTAATTGATAATTTTATCAATGAAGACATTGCTTTTGTTTCCTAGGCCCTCAATGAAGTGGCTCCATATTTCTATGTTTTTGTTATGTCATGACTTTTTAATATCAGTGAAAACATTTTTGCAATTTCTTTAATGAAATGATTTCTTAATCTGTGAAGATACATGCATACAATATATTCTTATGTTCTATTAGTGAAACATGTTCTGCACAAATGGCTGGAATTTGTCGTTATTCGCCATGTTAGTAACATGTTTATATGTGTGAATTAAACAGTCCTCTACAAACTTAGAATATGTTTTATGCTCATTAACATAATCATCATCATCTTTTCAGTGGTGGCTCTTTACCTGAAGAACACATTGTTGTTGTTCCTAAGACACCAGCTGTTGAAACCCTAGCTTCTCAGCTGACAGAAGACAATGCAGATTTTGCCAGCCGAGGTCGCTATCATCAGTCTGAAGTCATGAAAGGAGAGAATTTTGATGACTACGATAGTGAATGATGTGTTCTAAATTTCTTTAGTGTTATTGAAATATTTTCATTTATTATTCTTGTAAAGTAAAAATAGTGAGTATGGGTGGGTTTGAGCAGTCATTGACTATTATTACCTTGGTACTGCCCAGTTTATTTTCCTCAAATTGAATATACCTTTTTCATTTCTCCAAACTACTTACTGAAATTATCATCTTTTGTAAAATTATGTCATTAGGGAGGGTGAGAATCCCATTTATTATGAAATAAATATACCTCTGTTGCAATGTAATATTATTATTTGCTTTCAGAAGTGTTAACTCTTCCCCATAGTGATTGACTTTAGAATTAGAAATTCTCAGATTTGAGGAAACAAATTTACTTTATAGAAACCTTTTAAATAATCTGCCTGCTCTTACTTTTAGTTTTAACTGATCAATCTGTTCTCGTGAGATTGTCGTCACTTTGATTTATAGTTTTTATTTTGCTTTTTATTGTTTGACTTTTGTTTTGGGGTTGTTGTTTTTCTTTTTAGGGTTGCAAGTGGGTTGGTTGGTTGTTGTTTTCTTCTCAGAGGAAGTTGATTTTTTTCCCTTGTTATTTTCAAATGTTTTGCTTTTTGTTGATAATGGCAAACATCAGGGTGATGTAATGCATAAACATTTTATTTTTAAATGAATTTGTTGTCTGTGATATTTTAATGACCATTGTAGTGTTCTGTGGATTTACTTTGTAATAATATACATTTAATCTTAAAGTAAAAAATCTCTGAGGTGATAATGTTGTCAGTGATGTTTTGGAGTAATTTTGTTGATCCCTCATTGTGTTGTGGCTAGGTACTTTTTCCATTACCTGTATCACCCAAGTATTTTAACATTTGCTCCTTTGTTCTCTTACCATCAACTTTTCTACATAACATTACTTATAGTAGATGAGAATCATTTCAAATAAAATAAAATTCCGCTAGTTCATTCCTGAAGGGTAATTTGTTATTTCACTTTTGACTGAAAACTGAGAATTAGCCACAGTGCAGTGCCGCAAACGTATTTCGGTTATCAATCAATTTTCATACCAGTAGTCTTTTAAGTTTGTGTGATTTGGGTTGTATATAATATGTCTTCTACTGGGAGCCAAATGACTTGCCCAAAAGCAAGTTATGCAAATGCTGTGGGGAGATGAAAGAGGAAACAATGTAACAAAAAGTTTTGAATGCTTCAATTTATTTAAATCAATACTGACCTACAGTTGTGGCATTTGGACTTTAAAATAAAGCAAAACTTATAAACTGGATGCCTTCCACAGAAGGCATTAAAGGAGGGTTTTGAATGTCTGATATCCAGTCAAAATATCTGTCAAATTACTATACATGTTTATATATTAAATATATAATGAGCAGCCTCTGTCTAACTTCATCAAAGAAAACAGAAGATGCCTTTTCAGGCATTAACTAAGGGATAAACATCGGAAAAACAGATAACAAAGCAATGGATCTGTATTTGTATAAGACTGCTAAAAGGTTCAGATAGAGGCAAATCAATTACAACACCCTTGATAGTACATGTACTCAAGCTCAAATCCAAGAAAGACCTAGAAAACCTGAGAATGCAAGTGTAGGACTACATAATTTACAATCTGGAAGAGAAACCCATGAAGGATATAAATATAATTGCTCTCAGATATCCTAGGTCATTTTCTCGATTCTCATTGCAATTTTGCGAGGTGGGAAAATATTTAGCACTGGAAATTCCAATGTGTTGTTGAGAGTAAATTTTTTTGTTCATGCCAAAACCAATTTTTGTAATTAAATGACATGACACAAATCTGCATTTGTGAGGTTTATGTATTCACATATATATGAATTACTGATGAAAGATATTTATCCACATTGTACTTTTATGTATTGAATTAATTATTCCATAATTTAATCTCAGATACTGTTTATATTACTTACCGAAATATCTACATGTATTTTACTTTGATTTAGTATCATAGAAAAACTATGTACTTAAATGCTGGTAATATTGGTTTTATCTATGTCTCCTTAGTGAGTCTCTGCCATATTAACATTTTACAAATATATTTAGTTTATGATTTTATGATAATTTGTTTTCTTACTTCATTTTTAAAAAATCGCAGTTCATTGTTCATTCTTGTGATTGTGATATGAGGTGTCATTTATTGTTGAAAAATTCTTTTGAATTTCTGTAAGTATAAGTTTTGTTTTACTGATAATAATATTCCTTTTATGATCTTATGAAATCTCATACCATACTAATCATTGTCAAACTGATTGTTTTATATTGTTTTTTTTTCTCAACTTAATGTCTGGAGCAATTTTTGCATGTTTTATTCTTAATTCCAAAGTGAAACCAGACTGGCCAAAAGGGGAAATATTTTGCTTTCTTTTTCAGGATTTGCTTTTCCATATGACATTTGGTTGATATTAAGGATAAGGAATCAATGAACAAAAATTATATACCTGTAAGTCAAGTGAGGCCACACAATGAAAGTTCTGTGGTAACCAAATACAGATACACTATGGTGGCTACTTGTAAATACAGTGGATCACACTTGTAATTATAAATAACACCTTTCAATCATTTCTCAAAACTATTCACACTGCACAACACATTCACCTTTTGTTAATCTGTCAAAGTAATCAGCGGTTAGTAATATGATTGCCAATGATGGGGCATGTGTTAGTTTCTCAGACTGCCCTTAAGCCACGCTCAGTCTCACATAATGCTCATTTGTCAAAAAATGTCAACCAACCAATCAAAGTAAAAAATATAGAAGGGAGAGAATCAGTATGATCTGAGGTTTAAGGAGTGTATGGGCAAAATATACTACAGTGTAACTTTGTTTCTGATGAGGTTAATGACCTCAACGCTATTTTTGCTTATAGTCAACTCCATGTGGCTAGATAGAAATGTGATATAATTTTTATTTAAATACAGTTAACATACACACATAGAAAAGTGGGTAGCATAGGGACGGGCGGGTGTATTGTTATACAAGTACTAGTACTGCAGCACTGTGTGTATTTTTAGTTTGACTGGTCTACTTAAACGGCGGTATGAGAGGTCAAAGTACTTGATCTTATCTTTTCTAACTCTAATTTGATGGGAAAATCTTGAAGTTGAAGCGTAATAATAAACCATATCAAGTAATGCACAGATGTGAAGCAACTCACATATAATTTTGTATTTCAGCCTCAAGCACACTTTTGTAATTAGCGTGCTTCAGTCTCCACCCCCTGCTTATCAGTGGCATGGACTATACCAATGTAAAATAAAGAGTTAGACAAATCACAAAGGCTTTTATACCTCACATTCATTATCATCATGCTGAAACTACTGAAAGAAAAATCACCTAAGCTGCTCTTGCACAAAGGAATTCTGTGTATCTTATGGACCTCCCACTTTAATCTTTAAATTTTAATTTAAGTGTATCTTGCCTCTTCAATTCTCATCCCACTAGACTTTCTTTTTAACCCATCTTAATCCTAATAAGGAGACAATAAACTAAGCTACACAAAATGTTTATTTGAAAAAAAAAAAAAAAGGAAATTTCCATCTAAATCACTTGAGATGCTGTTGTTGAGTCAATTGGTTGTTGTGATCTGATCATATTTCATATAGCCTATGGCAACATGATATATATTATATAAATGTCTATATATATATAATACATGTACATGTACACATGTATACCTGTATTTGATTTGTTTTGTCTTCATTTTTGTAACATTTATAATAATGATAATATATATGCACTCAATGGGGTATTGTCAAGAATTACTTTCTGTTGTGCATCATGTATAGTTTTAAGTTCTTGCTGCGGTGCTACACAGCCTTGATCTCTCTTTGCTTTAGGTTGCTTAAGTTCAGGTCATACTGGAATGGTTTAGTAACGGTACATGGCACGTTTCTGACTTTGATTCTCACTATCATAGGTCAGGCAGTGATGGAATAGAGATCACACGAAGCTGACTAAAAATAGGCAAGGGAGCAATCTAAACAAATGCAGCTCATTTTGAATGTGATTTGAACTTTGCATAACGCCCTGTCATTTACATGTATACACATACTTAAATATTGTTTGGTAGTATTGAATTGTGAATGATTGAGTTTATTTTTTACCTAAGGCTTATCATACACATATTTTGGGCAATTGTGTATTTGCAAAAGTGGACTTTCACTCTTGTAGTCTGCTTTATATTGGTTCAAAGGCCAGATGACCTGTGATTTGTAAATGATTATTTATACAAATGTATACTGAAGATTGAAAATCCCATTCTAACCTTATGCTTGTACTACCACTACCATATATAATGCAACCAAATTTGGCTTTTCTTTGGACACATAAGTTTTGATTCATAATTAATTATGCGGCCAAAGCTTTGAAAGATCACTTACAATGTTCTATAAGGATAACTGTTTTCATTTCTTCATAAAGAATGATGACAATTTAAATGAGGTTGATAGAGAATCTCCTCCCCACAAATACCACTGCTGTCAATGAAATTCAGTTGCTTTGGTTTTTTTTCTTTTTTTTTTTTCTTTTGGTGAACGCTGATGGGATCCAATATGTATGTATATTATATATCTATATAATAAAAGTGAATGGGAGGGAGGGGGAAGGGGGCATGACACTTATCTTATGGTCGTTTGTTCTCACAATCGGCACGGATTAAAATTCTTCAAAAATTACAGATGTGGGCAACTGATACCCAATTGTGTATTCTTTATTTTAATTAACAGATGGATTGAATTTACATGATTTTTTTTTTTTTTTGGCTGAACTAGATCTATCGTTTGTCAGTCATTAGCTCCGGGGGCATTGTTCACGAATTGCGAATCCAATGCCAGCTTTTATAGTCATTCCTTGAGTCCATGGATGCTTCCGACTCTTTGGTGAAGTCTTCAATTTATAGACGATCGGACTGAGTCTTCAATTTATAAACTGTCAGATAATTTAGATGCTTTGGATGCTGAATGTGATTTAGGGGTAAATCGAATGCCCAACATAGATCTTGATATACATAATTTTAGATTAAGTCTTAATTGCCCGATTAGATGGAGATTTAGATGATCATATTAGATCCAGATCTATAGGCCTATCTAATTATAGAGGTATACCTTTTTGCACATGAAGAAGAAAGGAAGTGGGCGGCCGGGAGAGTCTCAAGTACATAGTAGAAATAAAAGATAGATCTAGATGTAGAATATAGGGTTCATTATATTCATGATTTTGTCAAGTGTGGTTTTCTTTGTGTCTCATTCTTGTATTTTAAATCAAAGTTTTATAATTTGTACTCTCACTCAATCCTCTCTGCGTTGACGGGTGCTTGAGGCTTCAAGAAAGGATCGCCTCTGATTTCTATCGGCCGCTACTCGGGGTGCAGTTTGCAGGGTAAGGCCTCTGGTTTTCAGCTCCTTCTCCACAGACCTTTGTCTGGTTTCTTTGGGTCTGCCTCGGTTTCTTGTGCCTTGTGGTGTCCACCGTAACACAACTCTCCAGATTAAATCCATAGGCATCCTGCAGACATGTCCTAGCCACGTCCAACGTCTGGTTCTGATGGTGTCTGATATTGAGCCTATTTCAGTTTTGTGTAGGAAGTCTTCATTCCTGATGGTGTTTGGCCAGAATACCCCTACGAGTCTTCTCAAACATTTGGTTTGAAATGCCTCCAATTTCTTTTCAATCTTGACTGTTGTTTTCCATCACTCTGATCCATAGAGCAAGACACTCAGAACATTGCTCTTGAATATTCTTACTTTGGTGTTTGTTCTGAGGCTTGTTGGTTTCCTAATATTCTTTAGCATCTCAAAGGATTGCACTGCTTTACTAATCCTGGCATTTCTTTCTTTCAGACAGTCACCATCAGTGGTGATCTTACTACATAGGAAGGTGAATTCTGAGACATCTCCCAGTGGAGTGTTGTTTCCTGTGACTGGCTCAGCTGTGCTTGTTTTTTTCTGAGGATGTTTGTCTTTTTCAGGTTGATTTTAAGGCCTATAATGCCATCTTTGGAGTTTTCCCTCTTCCATTGTTAGAATTATTCCATCTTTTGCCTTCACTGGTTGATCACAGCTCTTCTAGAAGTTACCCCTCAACTTCTTTGTGATCTGGTAGGCAGTTTTCATGTGGTAGGCAGTTTTCATGTCATTTTGCCTAGCTCCTTTTCTGCTTCCTCTGCTAGATTCTCTATATACGAGTACATGTATTTCTCTATACTAGTCAATAAACCCGTTCAATGAACGGGCCAGAGACCGACGCCGTAGAAGCGCTTAGGTCCTTCTGCGACGATTTGCTGTTGGCATGATTAAACAGATTAATTACCTCAAGGGATTTTCCTCGATTTTCATCTGTAGATTTAGAATTTAGATCAAGAAAGAACCTAACCACTTGACTTGATAGTAATGATAGCTTAGATTCAAATGTCGCTGGCTGTTTCGATTTGAAAACCGGATGGTGGATATCGTCTTGTGTTTCGATTTGAAAACCGGATATCGTGTTGATTTAAAAAGATGGAGGCCGATCTAGAAAACGAATCAAGTCAATTTTTCGGTAAAATTAAAAAAATAATTACTCCTTAATTAAGAATCAGTTGGTTATCTCAATAGTCAAAGGCACTTCTAGAGCCCTAA
>JBCHJU010365906.1:0-20883 GCA_039654505.1 Plocamopherus imperialis
CCCCTCCTCCGCCTCCTCCTCCTTCTTTTTCTTTATAATAAACCGAATTACCTATTTGGAGGAGTATTTCTGTCAACAATTACAATTTATTTCAAAGGAGTTTTTTTTTTTTTGTTTTATAAATGTAAAATCCTTCATAAACTTTTAAAATGACTTACATCAAAGTTGTAAAAGGCACTGTCATAACTGATATTTGTGACATGGCCAGCATCCTCGAAGGACATGTTGTAATACGTGTTAGCCATGAGCACCATAGACCAGCCCTGTTTGTGAGTAATACGTTTCTCTGCCCAAGGCGAAAAACTGGAACCAAACTCTGAGGTGAAGATTGCATTCTTGAAGTTCAATGAGTCAGGCAAAATATTGTTGAACGAAAACCTGAAGAAAAAGAAATTCATTTCTCTTATTTTAGGAAATGTCTTTGAAAGATCTTATTACTATTTTTCTCTCAAAACTTCATCATAAAGTCTACCCCATCCCATCCCATCCCAACCCCAAGTCCCCCCCTTCCCCCCCCCCACCCCACACACACATCCCTGCCTCTTGAGGAGATACACCCACTTAATGTAAAATGCAAACAAAATGCTATTTCTGGCAATTTTTTAAATTTCACAACTTTAAACAGCCATGATTGCAATCATTAATCGTGACATGAACATAAAAAGCGAGAGCTTGACACACAGAATTTCCAGTGATGATTATTTACCTTACAAACTTAACTTGGTCACTGCATATACAACCAGGTAAATTCCTTGACATGTCTGTGGACGGGATGCATTGGCTGGAATCAAAGGAGCCTGTACAGGCCGCCACAGAGTAGCCAGTGTTACCAGTCAAAGAACCATCCCGGTCATAAAGCACACCTTCTGATTCCCAGTCAAAGGCAACCTTTTTTTTTTAAAGGAAACAGACGGAAGAGTTATTACAATTACTTTCATATTATTACAAGCTATGGCAATTGAAATTCAAAGTTGTATGCGCTAATGTCTTTAAAAAGTGATAGCAGCCGCCTCCAATGTATTCAGAATATGATATATTATTTGAGTAACGAACAAAAGTTCTTTACTGTCTTAGATAAGCAAAACTCATTGAATTTTTAAAAAGTTATATATATTAAAAGCTAAAAAGAAATGTGCACTATATAATCATATTTTGACATCTTCAATATTTAGTTTTGAAAAGAAATAGATTTCTAAAGTAAAAATAAAAAGTGAAGTCACCACCGTATAATATAACATATATCAATTAAACAAGCTGTATGTGTTTTTCAGGTGGTCTCCCACCAGGCATTTTCCCTTTTCCAATAAAAATTATCTCAGCTCCTGAAGAGAATTCATAACAGCAACAAAGCTGTGACAATGATGGCAAGCTCTTCCACTGACTACAGTTGGCATTGGATATTTAGTTTACACTTAAAATGTGAGAAAATGCCTGCAAAGAGATATTTTCAAAAACTCTGCATGGCAAATGTGCAGTCACATGAAAGATCTGAATCTCAGCCATATAATTCTTATGTATATTTGTCTACTTACTAGACTGGGATACTACAAATATTTAGATACTATAAATATTTAAAGAAAAAAAAAAAAAAAAAATGTGTATTAAACTTTCTAGATTTATGAAGACAGATATGAGAATAAATAAATCGAACATATAAATGCATCACTAATTAAAATTGTATTCAGCACAATTACCTTGTTTGGTGAGCTTATGAACTGCAGAGCACCAGTTTCCGTCTTAAAACCACCACACAGGAAAGTACAAGTTCCGTCAATTTTGGCCCACCTCAAAGTCGCTGACCTTGACTGGTTATATCAAAAATATACTTATAATGCAGAGAATAAATCCAAACAGTAAGCCATTTTATATCTTTTTAATACTTCATGAAAGAAATAAATTCTGCCAATGTTAAATATATTGAACAATCTCAATACATAATTCTTTTAAATCTATTTAAAGTTAGGACAGCAGTTACTCACAACTTTATTCAGTATCTTCCAAAGTTAATAAAAGTGTGGTTTAAATTAAAAAGTTTCAAAGACAGTGTTTATTATCTAAATAATATATGAAAAGAGGACCAGATATGTCAGGCCCTTTTTCCATGTTGCAAATGTGATTATTTCTCAATTATATTCATGCTGCTTTAGAATGATTTTTTGAGTTTTTGGTTCAGGAGATCTGATATAAAACAACACGCTCATGAAAATACTACAAAGAACTGCAACTCATTTTACATCAAAAATGAAATTCTAACATATATTTTAAAGAAACAAAATAAAAAAACATATTACATACAATCATAACTGAGCAATAATGTTCAACAAAAACACAATAGTTCATCAAAATAGAACTGTGGTTTAATTGGGGAGAAAGGAGAAGAAGAAGAGGAAGTGGAAGAGGAGGAGGAGAGGAAGGAGAGGAAGAAGAAGAGAGAAGACTTTGCTCAATTTTAACATACATTATTAATAAAAGCTGCCTCATCACAATAATTCATAGATAGGTCTACTATTTACCTGGTCAAAATTATAGAACTGAACATTCTCAATGAGGAAACCAGGGTGGTACGGTTGGATTACTCCTCCAGCTGTAGCAGAGCCCCTTAGATTATTGTCATAATGAGCCACTATCACACTGTCAAAGACTCCTGGGCCATTTGCCGAATCATATTGCGGGGGACTCTCAAACGTAAGCTTTCCTTCGTAGCCAGCTTTTTCATTGTTGACCAAGACAAATTCACGGAACTGGAGTGCCCCACTGTTCACCCCTTCCGCTCCTTTCTCGCAATTCCAGGCTGTCAGAGTGTAAAACTGAGCAACCTGAGAAGACAGTGGGAAGACAGTAAAAAATAATATATCTATAGTGATCAGTGCACATGTATCAAGTGTCTCTATGAATTGTGTATTTTTCATTTTTTGTATTCTGCTTCAGCTCCGCTATAATAATTTTTTGCTTTTTATATTCTCCGACCTTCTGCATTACTAGGGGCTTTTATCAACTGTCTTGCTAATTTTGGCATTTTTTTTTTCAGCATAATTGGGGGTTTCTTATCAATGAACCAGAAGCTTTTGGACACATTCGAAAGAGATATGACTCAACGGAAACTAAAATGTCATGAAATATGAGGCCATGGGCCCAAACACAAAAAACATTGAAAATTTGCTTACTTAATTTAATGCAGTCGATGGCATATCATTATCGCATTTTTCTTTCTAGTATTAATTTTCTATAAAACAACAGAAGAAAGTTAAGAATCCAAACCTGATGATCAGCAGATGAGGAGCAACTTGCCCCAACTCTTGGAACATAGGTTTCAAAAATCCACAGACCAAACCAACCAAGAGAGTGAGCCGTGTTGTTCCTGTATTCACCAAGGGGCACAGCCTGAGGGCAGATGTTGGGGTCAAAGCCAGGACCTTCTGGATGTTCATGCATACGATACCAGGTTCCAAAGTGTGTGCCTCCAGCAGCAGTATTATGGCTTTAAAAGATATGTGGAATAATTCCATAAATTCAGGAGCAAAATCAAAGATATTATAAACATAAAAATATAAATCAAATCAAGATCCACATAGAAATCATCCATTTTAAGGCAAGCAAAATCATTTCACACATAAAACTACAAATTCTGAAACTGTATTATAATCATTTCAAATAGCATGTAGCAAATACCTACATTTTGTGCAAATAATTATGAAAAGAGGAAATACATTTCTTTTCACATTTTTTTTTCTTTCTCTAATAAGTAATCACCTGATGGTGTTGTTAGGATTGGTAGCCCAGAAAGCAGCAGGAGTAATGTCATCATTGCGTAGAGATGTTGATGAGCGGACAAAGACAGCCAGGTTGTATTGGAACGTGTTACCTGTCTCATCTCCATCTTCCAAGAAGAAGGCTCCTCCCATGACATTGTAAATGACATTGTGTTCAACCTGTAAAATATCAACAGAATGTTTAAATATGAGCTTCATTTAGTATTTAATATATTGAACTAGCCTTTTAAAATATATTCAATAGCAATCAGGTCAAAATAATTCAATTATTTGAAGTTGCCTTTTAGATTTTTTTCAGTAGCAATCAGGACAAAACAATTCCTTAAAAAAAACAATTGGGAAACAAAATATTTAATAAAATTTAACCCTTGGTTAGGGCTTTTGTGCATTGAAGGTCAAATAATATGCATGCCCTATTCATTTATAATCTGAACCATTCTTTCACTACATGATGGGGCAAAATGTATTTCTGAGTTTCATGTTTGATTTTATGCTCTTTCTATTATTACATCATACAATGTACCCCATCTAAATCATAGCAAAAATTATCTGTTCTCAAACAAATTAGAAATATCGTTTATAATCTTAATACACACCCAATATTTTAAAACATGGTTACAATGAAGTAATGTGAAAACTTTGCCACTGTCGTGTTTTTACATTGTTACAGTATCCCATTTATTCCAACTATTACAAGAGAAAGACATATTCAAAATATAAATGAACAGATTTACAACAAATATTAATATTAGACAACATTCAGTTATCCAAAGAAGTCTGAAAACTTGGGATGGTCTTAAATTTGAATTTTAAAAAATGTAAAGTCTCTAAATAACTTCAAAACGTATATTGATAAGAATTGGGTAACCTAAAATAATATACATGATTAAGTTTCGAGCAACAAGCAAGTAAAGAATCCTAATGTGACCCGATCAGCCTGGATCAGAACCAAATGATATTGAATCACCAACCAGAACATTGTGACTGCCATGAACATTGACAGCACGGTTGAAGCTGGTATGGATGGAGCAGCCTCGCACAAAAGACTTGTCCATATTGCCATTCAAGTGGAAATGAATCGGGTAGCGGCCCATTCGGAATGCCTGACCTGAATGTGTCAGTTCCACAAACTGCAAATGGGCTTGTGCAACCTGAAGGGATAAAGAAACAAATTCATTTTCCATTTGCTGGATAAAGAAACAAATTCATTTTCCATTTGCTGGATAAAGAAACAAATTCATTTTTCCATTTGCTGGATAAAGAAACAAATTCATTTTCCATTTGCTCTGCCTAGTCGTTTGGCCTCAGAATATTTTTAAATTGCGAATTAAACCTTAAACACGATTTAAAGCAAGTTTTCTTTGTTTTGCTATTTGCTTTTGGTTTGTTTTTTCTTCCTCTATGCTTATTTCAATTTGAATGATAAATATTTTTCAAATTGTACATTTTTTGCTTGCTTTACTCACATTTTGTCCAGTGAAGTTTAATATTTTTACCTGTGTGTCTTTTTCCATTTGATGAATCATAATCTGTGCTCCAAATTGATCAGACCCAAGCTCTTCTCCAAAGCGGCCTTGGAAACAAGTTTGAGTTGCAAACTCTCCTGCAATGGAAAATGGAATAGTAAACGAGGGTGCATGAAATAAAAATGTAATCAGTAAGACTACATGATAATAGTAGCTGGAAGATTTGCTTATTAGCTGCAGGTATTAACGTGTTAGAATATTTTTCACAACTAAAAAAG
The DNA here is from genome assembly GCA_039654505.1 of Plocamopherus imperialis. Taxonomy (NCBI): domain Eukaryota; kingdom Metazoa; phylum Mollusca; class Gastropoda; order Nudibranchia; family Polyceridae; genus Plocamopherus; species Plocamopherus imperialis. Next base: position 5,515 of record JBCHJU010365906.1, read on the forward strand.
ATCAAAGGAAATGGAAACATGAAAACTAAGGCCTACCAGTATTAAATCCTGCAGGGCAAGCCTCAATCTGGGTGTCAAATTCAATGTTACGATTTCCTCGTACAACTATATTCCTGGTCAGCAAGCCAACCTCTGCTCTAAAGTCTACAGTAGTGCTTCCAAAAGTTCCTGAAATCCCAATGTGTTCATATGCCAGCGGCGTTTCTAGGGTCACTGTAAAACCATCAGGACTGACTGCGTTGATAATATGAACCTTTGAAAGACAAAGAATGATAACAATGATAGTAATAGTAATAATAATGATAATGATAACATCACTGTCTTACATTGACTGTGTGGAACATTAATCTTTATATTTAAAAAAAATAATGTTTTACTTACTTCATTTAATGGATACAAATGATATCACAATATAATTATACCTTTTAAGACATGGAGGATAATCTTTAGAAGCAAAACAAATTTGTTTCACTTTATTACTCCCATTTAATGAATCTGATGATAAATGCACAATAATTGCTGTAATTCAATATATGGACAATAGTCTCCATAATCAACACCAAATAGCATACAGAAAAAATTAGCAAACCTCTGACTCTGCTTGACTATGCCTGTCTCCTGTTGTAGCTATGACAATTTCATCACCAGTTTTCCAGTCTACAGAATGCTCCAACTGAAGTGTGGTGCTTCCTGCAGTAGCAGTAGAGCTCAAACGGGTCCAGGTTTGAGTGGTTGGTGAACCTGAATCAGAAACACAAGAAGTGACAATCCACTATTTGCATAAAATTACTATTGTCTTGTTCAAATATGATTTAACCGTTTTTATCCTTCAGAACAGTTCAAGTAACTACTGTCAAAACTTTATTCAAAGATCAACGTCTTGTGAATACAGATCTTTATTCATACCTAATGTTGGGTGTAAACGTGATTAGAGATACAAGGAGTATAAAGATTTGGAAAATGTACCCGTTATAAATTTTATTACCATAAAGATTAAGTGTTCCTTCTCTAACTGCCAGGGTCTTGGTTCCATAAATAGGCAGCTCTTTGGACCTCAAATGTCCATGCATAGTGATGATAGCTTTTTTGTCACTAGGGAAGGGTCTGTCAGCACTGCCAATCTGCAGATATAAGATAAAACAATGTTGTTGATAATGTTTCATTTAAAACAATGCTTACATTGTGTTCACATATAAAATTCATACAAATGCATTTTTTCAAAGAACCATAACAGGTCATCATCTGTAGTGTGGTCAGTTATTATTAGATGAAACATTGAAGTTTTTCTAAACTCGTGTAGAAAAGGAAAGTAAAATGAATCTTTTTGAGAAAGTTGCCGTAGCATTTTGAAATTGGATACCTGTAGAACACCTCCATCAGTGATAAGAATGTTTTCAGCTTGAAGCTCCACATCCTGCTCATCAAAAATGACTTCGCCACCTGTAAATGAAGCCCACATATAGATATGTATATGAAATGACAGAGATTAGACAAAAGTAGAAATGGCAATAAATCATTCAAATTAATTCAATATTTTATTCATTAATTTCACTCAGTCATTCATCATGTGATCATGTTTACATATATATTAGAGTAGCATAATGTGATCATGTTTACATATATATATATATATATATATATTATAGCAGCCTTCTCTGGCGTAAGAATCATTTATCATATTTATCTTTCTTCAATTCAATCATATTATTTAAGGGACATTAAAAGCTTCATTCAATTTGCAAAGAAAGTTTAAGTATTTGACTTTACGAAAAGCAAACCTTGGATCAAAAGCATTTTGAGAATTCCAGTGTTATTGTCCAGAAGGATTTTCTGTCCAGCAGGGATGATGACGAACTCTCCTTCTCCTGGAGGAGCAGCACCACCCCACGTGTATGGACTGGACCACATGTCAATGTACTGGAAGGCTGCATTGGTCTAAAGAAGAAAAAGTGGAAACAATATGTCAAGCATAAATTCTTTACACACACCATATTTTAACAATTGTTGATGGGTCATACATTTTTTTTTTATATTTTGTAAAATTAATTATTGTAGGTTAAGGGTATTTTCTTGAAAATGTACCAAACCTGATTGAAATAAAAGCATTTCTCATTCATTTGACTAGAATTCAAAATATTTAACATATCTGATAAGAAGAAGTTGATACAACTAATCCAAAAATATAAAATAAACAACAAAAAGCCTTTAAAACTAGTTTTACAGAATAGCATCCTTTGTAAAATTGTATCTATGCAAAATACTTTCTTTTTTTTTTTAATTATATGCACATGTATTCTTTTCGCTATCTCCAGAAGACAAAACAGATATCAGCTTAAGTTTTAAAATAAGTTTTTGGAAATTATAAGTGAAGGAATGAGAAAGGAGAAAAAAAAAAAAAAAAAAAAAAAAAGAAAACCCTACCTGAGTTGCCTCTCCCCATCCATTTCTTTGCACGCTAACAAAGGCATCAGCAGAACTAGCAGCTCCAGTGCGGCAAGTGATTTCTGTGTTAGTGACGTCCTGCACTACACAGGCAACATCAGCAATTGTTACACTGATGTCACCCGTGTTGGATCTGAGAGATCACCATGAAAGAAAAGAATATAGAAATCAAAATAATAATAACAACAACATGGTGATTAAAATAATAATAACAACAACAATAATCAAATAATAATAATGACAAAAAATAAATGATGATGAAAATGATGATGATTGTGTCATAATGATAATGGCACTGATAAAAATGACAACAATTAAAAATCGTTTTGTTGATAACTACTACATTGTTTGCTTTTTTCTAAAAAAAAAAAAAAAAAAAAAAAAAAGCTTCATTTAGGTTATTACAAAAGCTTTTTGTATTTTACAGGACATTTTTGTCAGGACAATTCACAAAAATCCTTGCTTTTGGCTGGAAAAATCAAATGTAATCAATAGATATCCATCCCATGCCAACAGATAAACAAGACTGCAATTCAACTTGAAATGGATTACACAAACTCACCCGAAATTGGTTCCACTGATAGTGATCAAAGTACCACCTCCAGTGCCTCCCCTTGAAGGGTTAACAGAGGTGATTGTAGACACCAAGGTTGGATCATATGTGTAGGCATTGGCATTTGTTTCGGTGACACCATCAACCGTCACAACAATGTCGCAATCAACCGTGGTAGATGGATCTGAAGCAAACAATGAAAGGCAACTCAAACGTGAGTTCCTCTTTTACTTATTCTCTTAGTGTACTTTTTCAACGACTTGTTCATGTGGAAATCACAGAAGATTAGCAGAAGTGAAACAAAATGCTGCTGGGCCATTTATTAGCATTGGAAAGTAGTATGGTAACCTTATTTCATTTTCAACTGTAATCTTTTCATTTTATTTTTGTGTTACCTGGTGTATAGCTAGATCTACACAATTTTGTTTGTTACAAATCTGCCTGAAGTGTTTATGCACTACCAATGGATTAATGACTCACTGGCTGAACTCGGAGTGGTACACACATATTCAGATGCTGACACAGAAACCTCGTCACAAGGATCCCCACACACTGTCACAGCTGTATCATTTTCAAGAAATCCAGAGCCACTAAGTGTGATCTTTTGTCCACCATTGCTTGAGCCTGTGAGAGAATTATCATTTGTTTGTTTTTTAATCAATGAATAAGATATTTTAAAAAGGTTTCCTTCACCTGAATTTGTAGAGTTCATCTTTTTTTTCTCATATTTCCATCTGATTTTGTACACAATAGTCCATTTATGAACTGATCCATAATAGTTATTTCTTTACTTAATTAAACAAAGTCACTTTCAACATTATGCATTTGCATCTAAATCATATTTTTAAGTCACACAGGATGATCATCTTGCTCTTAGATTTAATGTGCTGTTTTTGAAAATTCCTCACCTGTGGATGGGTAGACAGTAAAGGCACCAAGTTGGTAGGTAAACATGACATCTTCATTTGAAAATCCTCGCTCAGGAGCAAAGACTTTTACTGCATAGCTACCCGTTTGCTGAGTGCCAACGTTACATGTTACAGAAGTATCAGTAGCACTTGTGACAGCACATTCAACTCCTCCAATCTGGATTAACACAAGTAAATATAATTCAATAATGTTCACAATTTAAATAGACATATTCCTTCATAAATCTGGACAAAAAAATTAAAGATAATATTAATGTATATGTTTCATTTTAAACAAATATTACTTTTAAAATTTGAAGTACAGGAACTGGCAGTCTACATTATCAATAATGTATCCCTGTTCAGCTCTGCTTAAAAAGTTAAATCATTTTTCACACATTTTTAGGGGATATACTTTAATGAAAACTGTTGGAAAATAATATTATGATAATTCAGTAATAAATTCATTCTAATATTTGGACAAATTTGCACTATCAAATGCAAAAGATGTAATGAAGTTTAAACTAGAAGAATCTGTTTTCAATTTCCGTGAATAAAAAGAATCTTCTCATTGCTGTTCCCAAACACTTCTTGTCATTGTACAGCACAACTTGAATGACTATACCTTACATACAGCAGATATTGAAATGTTTAGAACTCACTGTTACAGTGGGGTTAACATTTGAAGGTTTGAAACCGCTTCCATCAACAGTAACACTATCTCCACTTCTTCCACCAGAGGGAGTGATGCCTGTCACATCAGGAGTGCCAGCAGTTGAATAAGTCAATGTGAGGCTGTCGTAATCAATTCCATTGGAGGTGACAACCACAGTGTAACTGCCATCTGATTGGGCAGGCAAAGTGCAGGTAACCTTTGAATGGAAAAGAATGTCTGTAAGTTTTAACATAACAATTTCCAAGACTGTTATTTCATACTAATTTACATGGTTATTTAGATCACATTTTTGTATGTTGACAAATGACTCCATTATTTGGGTTTTACAAGAAAATCTCACTTTTTAAAAGGTAATCATCTACATAAAAGTGATCAAAACAAGATTCCTCTTAATTGACCGACATGTATAAAATGAATGGTTTCTGTTGAACATTTAGAATAAATAAAAAAATAAAACAGCTTTTTTTTTCGTTCTGTCCTTTTACATTCACATAAAATACCTCATCAAACGTTGTGCTCTCTACTGGGCAGTCCAGCCCACCAACAGTGACATTGGTGTCTCCGTCCACAAAGCCATTGCCAGACAAGGTCATAAGAGCACCGCCAAAGGTACTACTCTCAGACGGGGAAGTGATGCTTGCAGCCTTTACGCTCAGAATAGTCAGTGTGGTAGCAGCTTTACCATTATTGGCAACATAGACATCGAATCTGTTGTCCACAACAGGCAATCTCCCCACCGTGCATGTGAAAGAAGTGTCAGTGACTGAGCCAGAGACAACGCAATCCTCTTCTCCTATTTTCACTTTAAGGTCATTAGCCACTGTTCCAAATCCACTTCCCGTCACAGAAATCGATGTAGAAGCTGTTGTACAAGGAAAATGAATGAAAAAAGCTTAATACAGAAATAGTCTTAGTCTTAGTCTTCATACTAGCTGACAGATATCTGAGTATTCTTGTCATCGCGCCTAAAGTACATTATTATTCTAGTATTTTGATATTAGTGTTGTACAATTAAGTTTCTGCTTGAAATCGTCTGTATCTTTACTGTACATTACATTGGTAAGGAGTTTATTCCACAATCTGAATGTATGATGGAAATATGAATATAAATGGCTATCTACATTTGATGAAAGCAGAGTAAATAATTGAGCACCAGATCTTGTGTGAAGCACCAGATCTTGTGTGCATTAATGAATGAAAATTTACATTTCAGATGGATGAAAATTACAATTGTAAATTATAAAAAAGATCTTCAGAGGAAAAGAACATACATGGAAATAAAAAAAAAAGTTGAATGATGTGTACCCAGGGAAAAAAAATTAACAAGATTTTAAAAGTACCTGCAGATACACTAGTTGGAGAGACAGCTGTTACACTGGCAGTCTTTGATTCATCAGTGATGAAATTGCATGCTGGGTCAATACATTCTGCAAGCATAGTCCCCACTCTTACAGTGGCAGTCAAACGGCCAACATAGCAACTACTTGGAGTCGTTCCACAGGCTGTTTCACATACTATATGGGTGTAATTTGCAGACTCAATGGTACATGACAAATACTGTGAGATAAACAGAACACCAATATCATTGTTTTAAAAGTGGCTTCAATACAAAACCTTTTCAAAATGACGCAGTCAACAGAGTAGGAGGTGATTGCTTTTACTGTTATTACTGCAGGCGGTTTAGAATATGTGAAAGAGTAGCAATTATTCATGAATTCCTTCTAAGCTTTAGAGAGGGCATTGTTTTAAAATTTAACAAAAAATATCTTATTACTCTTCTGTTCCTACCATAAAAATTGTAACACCTGAATCATTATGTTCTATAACAACTTCAATACTCACATTCAGATCAACATAAATGTTGTCAGCACCTCCTTCAAACCCAGAGCCAGTGATAGTCACTTTTGTACCTCCAACTTTTGAGCCTGGAATATAAAGGAAATCAATTTATTAGTTATAAACTTTAATTTCATATACCGGTGAATAAACTGTAATGCAAAATTTGTATGTCATAACTAAAAGGATTATGAAAGACTAGTCAAAAAATCATTCCTTTTCAACCACTTTAAAACAAATAATATAGTTACCAGTAAATGCATTTTTCACAAATGTACAGCATCTCTATAATATGCTATTTTCCCTTTTTTTTTTTTTCATTGAGACAGAATACTGGAATGTTTATTTTTCTTGCTGTTGAATTCCAAGTAAAAAAAAAACTTACCATCAAATGGTGAAAGACTTTCGACTCTTGGCATGAGACCAAAATATACATCTTGTTGAGCCGTAAGCGTGTTTAGTGCATAGCCCAAGTTTGCAACACGCATTGTGAATTCAAGAAGAACTGGAAATAAAAAGCAAAAGTTAGTCTTTCTAAAGAGTGGTCTCAAAGAAAGATATCTTTATAAGTCTTAATATGATGTAAATATGAAAGACCTTTAAAGGGGATGCATCAACAATCTTAAGTTGATATACGGTCTTGATTTATTAAATTCAGGAATTTGAATTTCATTTAAAATGATAGATTATCATATCATATCATATCATATCATATACGTGGGCCAATAGGAACATTGTCCTTTAAACGCCCGAATCCAAGACTTTACATTATCCCGGTAAACAAAATTGTTTCTACGTTGTATAAATTTTTCTTTGACAAATTCTTAAAATAATAAAATGTTTAAAAAGAAAAAAATACAAAAAACTGACACTTACCACCTATGGGGGGTGAGTCAACAGAGGAAACCTGAAAATCTGTTGAACTTGAAGAAGAGGCTACAGTATTACAAGTTGATCCATTGAAGAGAATTTCATTTTGACAGTTCTGAAAGGGGAAGGATACTACAATGATTTATGAGATTGATTCATTCTTATCTTCTTGGCTTCACAGAGTCATACAAATAGGTCAGTATGGTTATATTTCAGGAAAGCATATGGGAAGCAGAAACATATTCAAATATAATCTTAAAATGTTTTAAAATGAAGTAATTCTTAAAATTTAAGCATTTTTAATAAGGAAAAAAACTGATTGAAGCTGTTTATGTGAATTTAAAGAACAATCATGTTAATAAATTGTCAAAGATTCAAGCTTACTGTATCACCAAAGCCATCCCCTGTGAATGTAACAACATCATTCGTTGTCCCATTTGTGCGACTCATGCTGTCAATGTACGGTGAATAGCACTTCAGGAACTGGAAGTTGAACCTGGCTGGATCCGAGGTCAAGGTGGTCGAGTCAGTACAGCCACTCAGTTGAGAAGAGGCCAGGGCACAGTTTGAACTGTCAGCCACAGGGCTTCCAGCTTTAGAAAAAATATACATTATTGTAAACACATGTATATAAATATCAGCATTCTAATATAAATATCAGTATTCTAATATAAATATCAGTATTCTAATATAAATATCAGTATTCTAATATAAATATCAGTATTCTAATATATAAATATCAGTATTCTAGTCTTTTGATATTAAACCCTTTTAATGCCAGAAATAGCTACCCCCCTCCCCCCCCCCTCTCTCTCTCTCTCTCTCTCTCTCCCCTCCCCAAATATACAAAAATATCAGTATCCTTTTGATAGTGTATCCTTTTAATGCCAGAAATAGCTTTTAAAAAATTGATATGTAAACATTTATAAATATACAAATATCAGTGTTTAAGTCTTTTGATATCAAACCTTTTTAATGCCAGAAATAGCTAAAAACAAAAAAAAAACAACAAAAAAAAACAAACATTATAAATATACAAAAATATCAGTATTTTTTTATAAATATCAAACCCTTTTCGTGTAAGAAATAGCTAAAAGCATCAATTGCATCACTAACACTGTAGAGAAGCTAAATTTACACTCCTTTTCTTTCGTATTGTTAACTTGCTGTAGCATAAAAGATAAGATAATATGTGCTATTGTTTGAAAATGTTTGATTTTTATGAGCTTTACATACAAGAACTCGTACCAGTGTCATAGGCTGCCTCACTGCCTTGCATCTGAACTGAGAGAGATCCAGAGTGCGATTCAAGAGGATTGACCACAATGGTTCCCCTGAAGTAAATGATATGGAACGGGTCCATGAACCCAGTCCAGTAGAAGTAAGTTCCGGCTCTTGTAAAACGGTGTGAGAATGATCCTGAGATGAAAAGGAAATGAGAATTTAAACGTTGCAATGGAAAACATCCTTCATGGAGCAAAGAAGATATCACAAGTGGTATCAATTTCTGATCAAGGTATTTTTTTAAACCTACATGTACATGTATCTCAAACACAACAAAAAATTGTCTTAAACACAAATTTCGATCAACTTACTTTACTGAAAACAAAGATTAATCATTCTGTATTACTTTCATTGCTTTTTCACATGTATTTTATTTTTACATAAATTGATCCTTTTCTTCTAATCTTTTTAAAAAGTATGAATAGTCAGACAGAGATTACTGTCCTGATATGAAAGAGCAAAGTAATTATTTTATACAATGTATTTCTAGCCAAAGGCCTCTATACTGAATAAAGTTCAATTCAATCAACTGGTGCCATTTCAAGTCAGAAGATTAGAAAGAACGAAATGAATCTGAAAGATTGAAGAAATTAAGGGAAAAGAAAATAAGGGGTGGAAGAAATAGACTTGACCATACCTGATCTACTATTAGCACCAGAGCTGAATCCTCCAGCCATGTTCACGAGGTCACTAGCACTTGCTGTTTGATGGACGCCATACACAATGTCTGAGACGTAAAAGGGAGTTTCCCAACTCCAAGTTACATAATCTCCAACATTGATGGTATGTGGGTCTTTGTCCCATGCATAACCAATACCATAAGCTGTTGAAATAAACAAACATTTTGTTATTGTTTTTTTATTTGTTTTTGTTCCTTATCAGGTATTGCTGGATTTTATGAAAGTTGAAGTTGAACATCCATGTGATTGAGACTGATTGGTCTGTTCACTGATGTTTTTGTCTAATTATTATTTTGTTGTTGTTTTTTTGTTTTGTTTTTGTTTTTGTTTTTTGGGGGGGTTTTTTGTTTCTTTTCTATTATTATTTTCGTTTTATCTTCCATTTTTACTTATTAAATTTATTTATTTATTTTTATTATTTTTTGCTCATTTTTGTTTTGTTTTTGCTTGTTTGTTTATTTTTACTGTTTGGCTTTAACACATCTGAATCCAACATAATATGTTGTTCTGAAAGGGATACATGATTCAATGATACAGCTTGAAAAAGATACCTACTTTTGTGAACACCAGTTGCAGAGAGGTGGTGGTTAATTCCGGTATCAGCAATGCGACATCTTATCCGTGTAGATGACAAAGACTGAATGTCACAAGCATGGCTGCCAATGGTGACGTCAAGAAGAGAACTGTTAGAGCCAAACCCTTCTCCAGAAATGAGAATATCAGTGCCACCATACAGAGAGCCAAACGTTGGAGTCATGCTGTTCACTTGGAATGTGTAGGTGATGTCAGAAATGCTGTTGGTCCTGTTTACAAACAAAAAAACCCCCACATAATTTGTGTTAGTATTATGCAATATCTCTTCCCTTTCCATTGTAAATCTTACATGTAAAAATGTTTAAATTGTTGTAAATACATAAAATAAATGCATTAAAGAATACAAAATGCACAAAGAATACAACTTTATATCAGAATAAATAGATGAAATAAAAACAATCCTTAAAAGCTCATCTGAGTTTCCTAGATTCTATATGTATCCACAAAAGTAAAATGGTTCAAATTCAAACACTTTTTCTTTAATCACGGGTTGAAGCAATCAGACTTAAAAGGTAGTCCTTGTCGTTTCATCACAGATGCAAGAAAATGAGGCTACGCTTGTTACAGAAAACAAAACCTTTTACTGAAATAATGATCATATTACCTTAGGTCAGCATAGCCTTTGTTCTCTACATCAACATAAATTTTGTATGATCCATGGGACAGAGCAGGCAAAGTGACAACAATCTGAGTATCACGGTAAGATGACACATCCAACTGAACTCCGCCAAGAGATACAGGCATCTCTACACTGCCAAAGCCTTGACCTCCAATTGTGAGAGAATCGCCACCTAAAGAATGAAAATTTGGAGTGAAAATAAAGTATCTATATCATAGTGGCAAAAGCAAATAAAAGGACTAAGGGTATTTTGACTCGTATTTTTTAAGCTTGAAAATCTTTCCAATTTAGTAACAAGTACATTAAATTAGGGCCATTACTCTTATACAGTGCATAAAATCAATTCAATCATGCTCTGTGTGCTTTAGAAGGGATTTCTGAAAGGCCTTTTCAATCCAGAAGCTTTCTTAACCTTCTGAGAAGCATACAGAGGAGTCAGCACTTTACAGATACATTAGTATAATGACAATGTCTCCCACTGCTTTTATTTATTTTTGCTGGCGCTCTTTTTACACCCGAATGGGGTGAGAAGATGTTGGCAATCACTTTTTCCATGAACTTTACTTCCTGTCCATCACCGGGATTCAAACTTGAAACCTCACAGTCTTCAGTGGGGTATACCTACCACTAAACCAAGATGCTACATATAAGTCCAACACTAATATCAAAATATCAGATAATTATTGTGAAGCACGTAAACAAGAATAATATTCAGTTGGCTAAATTTGTTAGCTGCTTTGGAGACTATTAGTGAGAGGCTTGAGACTGAGGGAAAAAAAATACTTGTTTTATTGTATCATAGTGCCACTTACCCAATACACTACTCGATGTTGTAGAAACAGACGTGATGACAGGAGTGTACGTTAAGGAAGGATCAAAGGTGAATTGCCCAGCCACAGTGGTGCTTCCAGATTGACTTATGACAACATCGACAGTGTCAGCAGCTGATGCCGATGCCTGGCATATTGACAAACATGTAAAAAGCAAATGCAATGAAACTTTGTTCACATTATATAATACAGATCTCTGTGTGCACATATATATATAATCAAAGCTATTGAAAATATTGGAAAACAATAATCCATTATAAAACATAAACAAACAAAAATAGCCATAAGAATGATTCATAAATTAATACAAAACAAAGGTTAACAAATGCATGCAGTTTTTTGTTTACAATAATGATAAAAAAACAACTTTAACAATTCATAAATTAATACAAAACGAAGGTTAAGTAGTTTCATGATTATAATAATGATATAAAACTTTCCACCATGCTAGCCATCACTCACAGCTTGAGGTGTTTTGCAAGTAATTTGGCTTTCGCTGGTATGATTTATGGCACATGTTTTCCCATCTAAAGTAACCACAGCATCACTCGTAAATCCAAAGCCGTTGATAGTCAATAAAGTGCCACCTGAATGACAAGAAAACAAAAAGGGAAAATATAGATGAAAGAAAGAAAAATATAGCACAGATCAAGTAATCAAGTCAATATTGTAAGACTCGGTCCTCAGTCTCCATGAGTCCTTTCGCTATTCTATTAAAGAGCTTCGATGGGCTGTAAGAATGATGCAGTTATCTCCTTGAATAAAGACTTCTTAGATTTGTTTGGGCTCATAAAGATCAAGAAAACTTATTTATTAAGCAACAAAGTTTAAACTGAAAGTGTAGTCAACCTGAAGTACTCATAATGTAATACATGTATCTTGAGTTGACAAACAGAAGTGACTATGTCAATTATTGTTGAAATTGTAAAAGACATGTATAGCAAAACTGAGACAGTCTTGCATCTAGGCGAGGCGATTCGATGCCTCTTTCCAAGGTTCAAGTCTCAGTGGATCCAAATTTTTCTTTCTTATTTTTCTTTAAAATTCCTTCCCTTTGTGTTTATAATTATTCTCTATGGGGCCTGTTGAAGTTGTCTAGATCTAATGTGTCAGATCTATTTCATTGTGCTACACTGTATAACCGGACGTGATCAGTTCTGGCATGTGCTTTCGTCTAGACAACGTCGTTTGTGGCTGTCAGCAAACAATGCATAGGCCTGCTATTTAACTTTAATTTACCTTCAACACTTCCACGGCTAGGCGAGGCGGCATTGACACCAGTGACGTAAGTAAACTTGGTTGATGAATCGGCAAGCCCTTTGCCAGCGACGTAAACGTTGACATTGGCTTCTCCAGTTGGACCGTTGTTGATGGTGCAGGTGATAGTTGTACTAGTTGCCGCAGTTACGGTACAAGATGTAGTGCCTATGACGACTTCATTGTTGCTGGTGCTACTGCCATCAAATCCTGTGCCAGTAATGCTGACAGTGTCGCCATGGGAACCTGCAGATTACATTATACAAAGCATATGTCAGAAGATGAAATATGGTCTCTCAATTTCCAAGTATCCTCACTCTTCCCCTAATTGATTGCAAAAAGAAAAAAAAAAAAAAGAAATGTATGGTTGGTCAGACAGACGAACAGACCAAGAGAGGGAGAGAGAGGAGATAGAGTAAGATGTGGAGACTGACATAAAAATATAGACAGACAGACAGGCATACAGACAGACATTTAAACAGACAGGCAGGCAGACAGACAGAAAGGCAAATAGACTGACTGATAGACAGAAATAAACAAAGAGCCACATGGAGAGAGTCACTGAGTGACTGACAGAGAGAGAGGGGGGGGTGAGAGAGTGAGTGAGAGAGGGAGAAAGAGAGGGAGAGAGAGGGGATGAGAGAGAGCGAGAGAGAGAGAGAGTGGGAGAGAGTGGGGGGTGAGAGAGTGGGGGAGAGAGAGAGAGAGAGAGAGAGAGAGAGAGAGAGAGAGAGAGAGAGATGGAGGCAAGGAGGTGACACTATTCCGTGTAACGCCATCTACCATATTATATGATACACAGGTATCAATCATAATATATTATGACATATATCATGACATGGCCGGCTTAACAGAAATGCTTATAGAATTGATTTAATCTTTAATAAACAGTCATAACCATGCTTACATAATTATAACTAGAAAGTAGTTGCACCCAAATTTCCAATTTCAAAGTTTCTGCTAGTAAAAAGAAGCACGGTACACACACACATTATCTATGTCAGAATTATAATGTTATGTGATTACTTCTTGTTGTCTTCTGGATGACAAAATAACAGTTATCATGAAAATCCTCATTGACTTTCGGCCATGAAGATGAAAGAAAAAAAATTCATTCAATTATGAGAATTGTTGCAATTTATTTAATTCATTTCATATTTCGTCCTCCCAATGTATCGCTGGAGATGAGATGTTTCGATGGACAAATAAAATAAAAAAAAGTACAAAGAGCCAAAAGATATACCTGATGTTGGACTGATGCTGGAAACTGCTGGGGTAAGGGCAGAGCTCCATTCAAAGGTACAAGCAGTCGGATTAGAACACCTTGTAGGGATGTCATTGATGAAGGCTAGCACTTGTGGGGTTGTGTGGTATGTGCGCAACAAGTCTCCCATAATAGGGTCAAACCACAATCCGCCATTTTGTATTGTTGTTACACTAGCTCGGGCATCGGTGCCTGTTAGTTGACTATAGTCCACCTGGAAATGGTTGAAAATATAAACATTATGTAAATTTATAAGGCCAGGGAAGGTAAAAGCTTAGTGTTGAAATCTTAGCTTCGAGATGTTCACCATAAAGGGAAAGGTTAAAGACAGTGTATAATAATTTGAGGAAAAAATATTGATAACATTGATGACAAATAGAAATCTTTTAAATTATGACAGATGAGGAGCAAAGGTTCCAGACATTCTGCATGTTAAACCCATTATGAGAACATAAAAGAAAACAAATGTTTCCATATTCATCTTTTGGCATACAGTTGGTTTTCTTGTTAATAGGTCTTTAATCACTGATATTCATCTTTTGGCATACAGTTGGTTTTCTTGTTAATAGGTCTTTAATCACTGATTTATATATCAATGTCACATTATTAAGCTGTACCTCCATCAAAGGCTGATCACCAGTTTGGGACACCATCTTGACCCTGTAGGTAAAGGCGGAGCATGAACCTGACCCTGTGACTTCTGAAAAGCCCACACTCATTGTCGCCAGATTGGCAACTATGTTGTCGTTGTCTATTTCAACTGTCACTGGGATGGGACCTGGCGAAAGAAAATAAATGGTTTTCGGGTTTTTTATTTTCTACTTACAACATAGGCTTGCCTCTGAAGGTATTAAAACATTGCAAGTCACTTCAGCTGGATCTTCTGCTAAAAACAGTCATTTAAACTCAGAAATTCTGAACAGTGTGTTTCTATTATCCCTTTCTTTGTTTTTTCGTGTCTTCCATTTCCATTGCGTACTACAGTGAGAAATACACATGACCTATTGATGTAAGTCCAGTCTTGATTTTAGGCTTTAAAATCATAGCTGATAAACTCATTTGAAGTCAGTTTTCATGTCAGCATGCCAAAAAGGAATTATAAAATGTTTTACTCTCAGTACTGTGAATTTAAGTTTCTACTGAAAAACTTTTGATTAGTTGCTGCATCTCAAATTAATTGGGAAATATGAACCAAACGATTATCTGTTAGAAAATTCAATTGTGAATGCATAAGTACCAGATTTTGTATGACGATTTTTGATGTTGAATTCGAGTGGTAATGGTTATGCATTTTACAATTGACTGCCCTGAGAAGTGTCATAACCATATTTCTTGCGTCTTTGTTCTTTGAAGTTTTATATAATATAATTATTATAATAAAGATCGAGAATCAATTGTTGTTCCACAGTCATTCAATCACTTACTTGGACTGGTGTCTCCCTTGAAGGAGACTGTAAACGATCCACCAACTGGGGGTGACACAGTCATTCAATCACTTACTTGGACTGGTGTCTCCCTTGAAGGAGACTGTAAACGATCCACCAACTGGGGGTGAC
>JBCHJU010365907.1:0-14439 GCA_039654505.1 Plocamopherus imperialis
AACCGGGATAAGCTCCGGACCTATAAGCCGAATGGCTGGAAAGGACTACTTTTTACTTTACACATCTCACCCATCACCTAGATTCGAACCTGGAGCCTTGCAGTCTTCAGGCCGAGCGTCTACCACTAACCCAATATGTTATCTGAGAATGGAGAAGAATTCAAAGGAGTGGGTAATTATGAAAATCTGGGAGCCCAGTTTGAATCAAACGGCAAAGCAACACCAGAAGCCAGGAGAAGGTTGGCCCTAGTTGCGGCAAAGCTAAATAAAATGAGTGCTATCTGGAAAGGATAGTATATTTCATTCAAACTGAGGAGAACCCACTAGAGTAATGTGTGGGAGCGAAGCTCCCGATATATTTTGCACCTCTTGTGTAACACTTTTTAGAGCCAGCGGTAAAAGCACTGATCCCAAAGGGGGAAAAAGAGTGGGGGTGGTATAAGATCATTTTATTCTTTAAGTCATACAGGATAATGATTAATTGTTGCCTGCCGCTCGCTGTTATTTGATTTGCTATGATCTCCACTTTTGGAACTCAATACTGGTTTAAGGGATCATCTTCTTGATTAACATGGAGTATAAACAAAGAGGACAGTAAAAGAGCAATTGCTTTTGAAATGAGGTGCTAAAGAAAGATCAAAATGATATCAAAACAATAAATGAAGAAGTACTCAAAGTAATAAAGGTGCCCCCTCCCCCTCTCAATGGCTCCTAAATTCCATCGAGAAACAAAATATAACATATTTTTGGGCACACAAAAATACGCCCTACTTTAGAAAGACAGAATATCTTGGATCCAAAGGTTGGTGGGGGGGGGGGGGGGGAGAAGCAGAGGCGGCTCAGCTTGTGAATGGGAGTAGGATGTTCAAGACTGGCTGGGAATCTAACTAACGGAGGCAAGGGGACAATGGAGTCGGTGGCTCAGCAGTGAGCACAAATCGACAATGATTTGAGTCAAGCAGCGTAGACCATGGTCGCTGTTCAGATGGGTGACCCTTTGGTCCGCTTCAAAAAACGTTGGCGTTCAACCCTTTGGCAAGGTTACTTACACCATCGCATCCGTTTGAGACGCTGCTCTACTCTGCTCGATTTTCGGCCCAAAACCAAAAGGTAAATTTCCCTTCGGGGTTTAAGAAAGATACAACTGAACCCCCCCCCCCCCTAAAGATTTAAACCACAGACAATGCTGTTCCGAGAGAGGGCTCGTGAGGCCACGTTCGGCAACTGGATGAGCCATTGATGGTGACGATGTCAATACAATCTTCCCTTTGACTAAACCTGACTATAAACCCATGCCGCATCTCGGACTTTGCATCTTTTTCATAAATTTTCTTTATGGATATTATAATTTTGCAAAAGTGTTTGAAAAACATTAACATTCAATGATAATATCAATCAATATGCGATCATGTAGTGAAAATCATGTTTTGAAAATCGTTGTTTCATTCCTATTTCAGAATCCTCAATCGCAACGATGATTGCAGTGCGCCTGCTTGTGGCCTCCATCGCCATTGGTCTATTCGTTGGCCAATCAGAATCGCAGCTGTTGCCCGATATATTTTGCACCTCTTGTGTAACACTTTTTAGAGCCAGCGGTAAAAGCACTGATCCCAAAGGGGGGAATAGAGTGGGGGTGGTATAAGATCATTTTATTCTTTAAGTCATACAGGATAATGATTAATTGTTGCCTGCCGCTAGCTGTTATTTGATTTGCTATGATCTCCACTTTTGGAACTCAATACTGGTTTAAGGGATCATCTTCTTGATTAAATTTGTGACTGCTAAAAGTTTCTATATCGGACTGAGTACGAAATCTTACTTTTTGACAATTTACCAACACGAACACGCCCGTGTCAATTTGTCAATTGTTTGTTTTTTATGTTTGTTTTGTTTTTGTTTTGTTTTTGTGTTTTTATTGTTTGCTTGATTTTATTGTTTTTGTGTATTTTCTTTTTCCTTGTTTTCTTTTCTTTTGTTGTTGTATGTTTGTTGTTGTGTTTTGCTTTATTTTTGCTGTTTTGGGGGGATGGGGGGTATTTTTTTTTTAGGGTTTCGTTTTTTGGTTTGCTTTTTGTTGTTTTTTTTTTGTTGTTGTGTTTTGGGGTTTGTTGGGTTTTTTTTTCTTTTAGGAGAAGGGAGTGGGTTGTTGTTTGTTGGGGGGGGGGGGAGGGAAGGGGAAGCATTTTTTTTTTTTTGGGGGGAGAGGTCTTGTCTTTTGTTTGTCCTTTTTATTTCTTTTCTCTTTTCTTTTCTTTCTTGGTTTTTTTTTTTGTTTTGTTTATTGTTTTGTTTTGTTGTGTGTTTTTTTTTGTTTTTTTGCTAATGGGTATGTTTTCATATTTCACATCGTTTTTGTTGCTTTTGTGTTGTAAGTTTTGGTTTGTATGTTCCTATATCGATTTCTGTTGTTTTGTTTTTGGTGTTGGGGGGGGGGGGGGATATCGTATCGTTTTGTTTTTTTTGTTTTTTTATTGTTGGGTTTGTTCGGGTTTGGATGAACATGCTTTGATGCTGTAAACGCAATTCATTTAATTGTAAAGTAAAAAGCAAGCTTATTACATACGATTATGAATATTGTTAATTCATTTAATTATGGTATTATTCCTCTTTATTTCTATTGCCTATTTCGTTTCAGGTTGTTTGGACAATGAGAACTTCTTCTGCAGAGTGATTGCATCCAAGTTGAAATTCGAAACCCGAAACAACCAACCTCTATGTGCCCAGTTCCGTGAGTAGTCTGTGTACTGACGACTTTAAGCCCGTTCCTTGAAGTGTCATCTAATGCTTCCGTCTGGAAGGATCTGTATATTATCGAGACTAGGTGTTTCCATTGTCTCCTGTCTTTGGCGACTTTTCGTAAATGTTCGAGGTCTGAAAGGCTATTTTTCGTTTTTTTGGGGAGGTAGATTGGTTTGTAAGATTTCCTTAAAGTCTTGTCTGAGTGTGGTAACAAAAGATGTTTTCGGTCTTCCTTTACGTCTTGTGGCTTCTGGTTGAAAATATCTTCGCATGGATTTGTTTGCTGGTGTTTCGATATCCTGTCTTAGTATGGGCCCAAATAGTCTCCACATAGCTTCGAGCACAGTGAGGGAGATTGGAACCTTGCCTGTTTTCATATAAAGCGATTTGTTCGAGATTATATTCGGATATTTGATTTTGAGTACTCTCCTAAATTGTTTGCGATGGAATATATTCAGATAATTTTCCTCTAGCTTTGTCCCGCAGTTGTACAGAAGGACAGATTTTACAAGAGCCCGATACCATTTGAGTCTCGTCTGACGTTTTACTTTGTAATTTCTTATCCACAGCCTGTGAACTGACGTCGCTGTCGTTATAATATAAAGGCAAACGTGTATAATACATGGAAAACCACTTGCGCTTACTAAATCAGCAAAATACATGGGGTCAACACATCTGCTCTGATCTCTCATGGAATGACCATATGTCCATCATTTCAAAAAGGCCAATAGTTAGAATGCCTTTCTTGACAGAAACATCAAGACACGTCCGCAAGAAATAAAAGAAAAGTGCTACAAATCTTTAGTTCGTCCCATCAAGGAATAGGCATAGAATCTGCAGTTTGGAATCCCACTACGGCATACAACATCAACAAACTGGAAGGCGGCACGCTTTGTTGTCGGAGAACATTGAACTACAATCAGTGTGACAAAAATTATAAAAGATCTGAAATGGCCAGCCCTACGAGAAAGGCGGAAAATTAAAAAGGCAAATCCAAAATGTCACAATGAAATCGACCTACAAATCGACGACTAACAACCCATGACAAGTATATAGGAAGAACAAGAGACCATCAACAAAGATACTACGTGCTTCAATCCAACATTAAGGCCTATTTACAGCCATTCTTTCCATCGGCAATAAGGTTTTGGGAATAACCTTCCCCCATCTGCCTTCATAAAACCTGATGTCAAATCATTTAAAGAAAGCGTTGAGATGTTCACGGGACTCCACGCTTGATTGGCCTACAAAAATTGCAAAGTCCACGATTATCCAACAGAGGTGGCATGTTAACTCAACCAGAAGAAGAACAAGATCATAGAAGTTTGTGTTCTGGCAACTGTATCCCCGGAGGAACATAGGACCAGAGCAGCAGTCCTCCACCGCACCCGGTTGTGAGCGTCCCTCTTTAGGTCTGTCCATTGCGTGCCAGCGTTCTTGATTACGGCCTTAATGCTTCTGCGCTCTGTCTGCCTGGACCGTCCCCCCTTTCGTCTCTCATATGGGAGACACGTTTATTATCTCACTCTAGGCTTTGCCGCGTTACCCCCCCCCCCCCGCGATACATCGGTGAAGCTTAAGAAGAATTCAACTCAATTCAATTCGATTCGATTCAAAAATTTTAACGATCTAATAACAATGGAAATTATAATGTCTATCGAATCAGATTTATAATAGACTCTGGCTTGAGCATATGCAGTTAATCTAATGATGTTTTTTCTTTCTGTCTTTTGTTGTTGTTGTTGTTGTTGTTGTTGTTGTTGTTGTTGTTGTTGTTGTTGTTGTTGTTGTTGTTGTTGTTGTTGTTGATGTCAGAGACCTTTCTCTTTTGATAATTTTCAAAACTTGTTCATTTGTTTTTTATATCCACGAGATTTTTTAACACGCTTCGTTCTAGCCACATTTCCATGGCCTTTAATCTTCTCTGGATCTTTTTATGGATGGTCCACGTCTCACATGCATTCAGGAGAGATGATGTGATGTATATTTCAATAAGACGAGGACGTGTTTCTATTTTCAGTTGTGAGATGCATATGGCATGTTTGAATTCGTGGAAGATGGTCTTTCACATTGCTATTCGCTGCTGTATTTCTTTTGTGTCTTTTGCATTGTCTGAAATGGTAGAACTAATATATTTGAATGACTTACTTGTGTTATTGGGTTTCCTTTGCTTGTGAGTTTAACATGTGTGTCATGCATATCTTTGCCAACAACCATATCCCTCGGTTTTCTTGACATTAGGCAATAGGCCTTTTTTTCATTCGTTGTTACTAGCTAAGCTAGCATGTTTTGTAAGTCTTCTGGAGAATATGCCATGGCACAGCGTCATCTGCGAATCTCTTCGACAGATGGTGTCCTCCAATTTATACTCCTTTCTTGTCTTAAATTTCGCGGAAGATATTGTATTCGCTGTAGATATTAAATAGATCTGGCGACAATACACTACCCTGACGAACTCCTTTCTTGATGGTGAAGAATTATGATGTATCTTTTTCTAGCTGTATACGTGCCGTTTGTTTCCTGTAGAGATTCTGCACTAATCTGAGGTCTTTCATGTCGATATCAGTCAATCTTAGTGTTTCGAATAGTTCATTGTGCTTCACTGAGTCGAAATCTTTTAGCCAGGTATAATTTTTTTTTTAATTCTTCTGATCGTTGAATTATCATTTTAAACATAAATATTGCGTTGATTGTTCCCCCATCTTTGACAAAGCCGAACTGGTTTGTGCTGATTTCGGGTGAGATTGATTTCTCATTCTTTTCATGATTATCCTTCGTAGGAGTTTGGTAGCTTGACTCATGATGCTGATAGTTCTATGTTAGTCACAATCAATCGCCCCAGCTTTTTTGGCAGGGTTATGAACAGGCGACACGTCCTTGAGATATTTACAATGTTCGAATGCCTACAAATAAAAAAATAAATATAAATTCCGTCTCTTTAAATGTTACTAAATAATGGAGTAAGGTTGACAATTTATTGTAAAAGGCCACTAAACATTTTTTTTCCTTCAATGTCTCAACATCCGCAGTAATGGTGTGCATTGTATGCTTGGATTATTACATGTCTAAGGATTTACCTTTTAACTTAACTGTATTTGTTTGAAGTTTCAAAATAACGTAAAGTGTATGCCATTTGCCAAGACCGTGGCGAATATTACTTCAATAAGTTTCACAACATGAATTATATATAACCTCATACATCTTATATCCTTTCCTGGTACGGTATTATACATACATTATCTATAGCGTACACATAACTACATGCATTATTTTTTTCAAGTTTATCCTTCTCAAACATAATATGCTGTCGCAATAACAAATAGGCGACAATGGTCAGGTTAATTGTTATTCCTTTAGAGGGGGGCAATTCGGGTAACACTGACGGATAGCTCATAATCCCTGGTTATCCATTATGTGTACAATACCATTATAATACATGTAGGCCTATACATTTTTTTCTACCCCGTCCGTTTGCACAGTACAGGTGAATGGCGCTAGAGATCTGAGTTCGATGAGAGAGAAAGGTGTGAGAGGGAGGAGGGGACGAGGTGAAAATGCATAGAGGCCTAGCCTACTGTTGCGCACTTCGTTTGCGCATCTCTACCGGCAGCCGGCGGCGGCGTCATCCGTTTGACAGCTGACGCCGATAGCACAAGGTTGGCACGGCAAATCTCACACCGGGGATTCACCTAGAATTTATTTCCCATCGCTTCTGTAAAGGTAAGCGAATCTTATAAAAGTTAATTACTACTGATACTTTTCAATGCAGAATTTATACAATCTCTTTTTGATTACATTGAGTTTGACCAAGGTGCTGCAAGTTGAAGTGTTTTTATCTAGGCTAGGTGTAGGACATCGAAACACTGACTGAGAGTGAGAGCACTTCCGTGTTCTGTGGTGTTCCATCTCAACTTTCGTTTTAACCATCGCTTTTGCTTATTCGGTTCCAGGCCTAGATGTAGATCTAGATTTAAATTTATCATCATTTGCAGACGCAAATGCACTTTGCATGTAGATTACATAGAATCTAGATCTCCGTCTAATGGAATCATTCTAGATCTAGATTAGATCTAGGTCTAATGAATCATGAATGTCAACATAGATCTACTAGTCTAGATCTAGATCTAGATTCTCAAGATTCTCCAGGTCGCGAAGAACTCTTCAGGTTGTTGTGCAACAATTGTTCGTGTAGACCAAGACTGCCTACCGACATCTAGATTAGAGATATAGAGATTAGGCCTAGATCTATATACTATAGATCTATATATAAATAAATAAATGAAAAGGAGAAGTGGAAGAGGGGCGGAGTCTTCAAGGGACTGCCTGGGTGTTTTTGTCATTTATTGATATTGAGATCTCTAGGCTAGATATCTCTAGATCTAGATCTGTCATATTTATCTAGAATCTAGATCTAGATGGTATGAATTTTTAGATCTGGGTCTATTGATGCCAGAGTTATAAGGGATGTAGTATTGAAAATCCACTCTTGCAAGGAATCAAACTCCAGGGGAGACAAGGATACTCATCACAATGCTATGCCGGCAAATTAAAAATACATAATAAATATGTAGACATAAATAATATATGATCTGATATGTACTATAATGTACTTAGCCATATCAATATGATTATTATGATCCACCTTCAGGCGTCTGTTTGGATGAACGACTTCAATCCCGGACATTAGTGTGGTAGGGAATTGTGATGTGATATTTTTTTTTGCAGCAGTTCCACTATTTTCGAGTAAGTTTTGATTTTATTTTCTTTCAATATCATATCAAGGAATGAAAGAAGGCAAAAAAGTGAAGTGGTCGCAATGAGCTATAAGTTGAAATTAAGCTTTGCGAGGTGGGGCAAGTTCTGTAGTACAGTGTCATTTTAATGCAAGTTAGTTTTGAAAAGTTGAAACATGGATTCCAGGAAAACGATAATTTTTCAGTTATTATTTAACTGCTATTTCTATTGAAATGCATTCGACGAATAGGCCTATTGATGATTGCACATCAAACCTCTGAAGACCCTGTTTTATTTTGCAATTGGTGACTTTAAGGGTTTGATCCAGTTGCCATCGATGTAAAATATGTATATTGTCAACATTGCTAGTGCAAACATCATGCGTGCCATGTTTGGAGCTTAACACTTGTGTTTTTTCTGCCCCAAGTTTAATATTCACCAGCTGATGATAGATATTATTATCAAGGTTTCTTTCTGTTGTTGTTGCATTGATTCATTATTTTTATACACCTGTGTATTTGTATTTATATATATATTGTTATAAAATACTATGCTGAAAAATGTTTTGCCTTGTTATATAGGCTTTAATATATTATATTTTGTAATATATTTTTGGTATGTTTAAATA
The DNA here is from genome assembly GCA_039654505.1 of Plocamopherus imperialis. Lineage (NCBI taxonomy): Eukaryota > Metazoa > Mollusca > Gastropoda > Nudibranchia > Polyceridae > Plocamopherus > Plocamopherus imperialis. The sequence goes on from JBCHJU010365907.1 coordinate 8,102, forward strand.
TATATATACTGGTACAGTGGAACTTCGGTATAACGTACCTGGGATATAACATAGATCTACACTCGGCTACAAAGTACGTTTTAAAAATTCCAAGTCCCAAGTCCCGACATTAGATTTTCTTCATAATTTGCCTGGTCTATAACGTACTCTGCTAGAACGTACTTTTGGATGCAACGGACGATTTCAGAGCACCATTTGGATAAAGTACCATTTCTACAATGCACTTTTTCTTCTTGACATCAAAATGAATACTAGTCAATGAAATTGTACCGCTAGAAAGTAGACATTCAACATCAATGAGCCATGAGCGGATGGCCTAATTCGGTCTCACCCGTAAAGCTGGACCGAACAGATGTTCACACCTTGACTGAATGTTTCCCCTGCCTTTTGAGGAATGTTGTAACTGGCATGCTTGTTGCGTATGGCTTACTCATTCTTGATCTTTAACTCCCTGTGAACCTTCAACCAAGGCCGACTGACAGTTCCTCCTCTCCGCCTTTGATCACCTAGCAATACCTACTGCACTGTGCCTGTGCCCCCTCCTCACCTTTCCACTCTAGTTCTACATGTCCCCGGGACACAGGGAGGCGGCGTCTACTGTCTCATCGTTTGCTCTCATGGTCCACGTTCCTTGCCCCAACCATGCCATAGAAGTGAAGTAAAATTGTATTGCCCTACATTGTACTACATAACACTTAAGACGGTTTGGGGCTAAATGCTATGCATTGATTGGTTCACTCAATCCAAACAAAAAGCCAAACCCAAAGCAAAACAAAATTAAAATCACAGCAAGCCACCGGTATAGAGTAGACCCAGTCTACAAAGAATAAATGTTGTTCGTGTTGGGGGAAAGACATGCTAGTAATGGTTTGCTAAAAGCACTGATTGGATGACTTCCTTTTGAAACCACGGCTACAACGTACCTCGGCTACAACGTATCTCGGCTACAACATACTAATTTCCTGGTCCGAAGGGAGTACGTTATACCGAGGTTCTACTGTATATATTATATATATATATATATATATATATATACATATACACAGTAGTGACCACCTTACATCTCACCCCTTGGGAAAATGGAAAAGAGGGATCATAGGCGGACAGTGAAGGAGATACCATACAAGTTAATTGTTAATCTTACATAATCATCGTATTGACATACAATGGACAAAAAGACCCCAGAGACATGTGGCCATAGTAAAATCCAAATATTCAAAGGGATTCAGTTTTGTTTTCATGCTGTCCATCACCAAAAAAAAAATCTCATTGTTTTTGCATTATATTGCCTTGAATAAGGACAGGAGAAAGGGCATGTTTGCAAGTTACCTCTAAACTCTAAAATGGTCCAGTCAATCTCACAACAAATCTTTTAAAATTCATGTAGGGGTCTTTTGTGAATGTTTTAATGACTGAGGTAAGCAAGTGTGAGCATCCATTCACACCATCATGGCAAAACAATAAACAGACCATTGACAGGTTCCCTGGCATAGTTATAGTATGACCATTGTTCTCTTTTCCCTTAAACATAGATGCTGAACAGCATCATCGAGTCACACTTACTTGACCAGACACATATATATGAATTATGGCCATATGGCTAACAACATCTAAAAGTAATATTGTCCTCTGCCCTCATAATTCGTGCCTCAAAACACGTACTTGCGTAAGCCACATGTGACCCGGAATCGAGTTAGAATCAACATTCGATTACTTGTCACACATATTTTCTCCTCTGTAAAAATCTAAGGAATCGAGCAAAGAATATGGAATATAAAACCGATTTTGATTTAAGTCACAATAAGGTTGCAGAAGTTGTCCAAAGCTTTAAACAGCTCTCCTGCAAAAGTAACAAAATGTGGCTTACGCTAGTTCATGTTTAGAGGGACGAATTGGTAGAAAAAGTCTCACCGCTCTCTAAAAAATGTGAGGTGGATGGTGTAGGATGTTAAGGAGCAAACATATTTAGAAAAAAATCCATTATCCGGGACAAGTGGATGTTAGGTGGACCGGGATGCTAGGTGTTCTTTAGGGTACTGCATTTGTTTGTTGGTTTTTTTTACTTTTTAAAGTGAAAGGGGAAAGTTAATATTAGCTTTATGTTACAGTTACAAAGTTTTATCATTTTCATGTTGTTTGAGAAATAAATTATCTTTTATTTTTATATCAATAAATAATTTTAGAGGATTGTTTTTCTACTTTTTTGGGTTTGTTTTTAGGGTTGTTTTTTTTTTTATTTGACTGGGGTTTTTTTTGTGTGTTTTTTGTTGGGTTTTTTTTAGGGTGGAGAGGGGATTGCACAGCATTCAAGCTGATTACTCAATTGGCACAGTCACAATAATAGTAAGCGTTTCCTTGACAATTTCATTGGATTTTCTTCTTTACTCTGATTCTAATAATGTAATAAATATTGTATTCTATTGTCAGACATTTGTACCTGATGTGAACGTAGTGAATGAAAAATTTCTTGAGAGTAAAACAAATGTTACCTCAGTTGAAAAGATCTCAAATGTCCATGATCCTGATGCAAAAACTTCTACTATGCCAATCAATCAGCAGAACATGACCACTGTCCTCTTCATAATGTGCCTCACTCTTCCTCTTAGTCTCTTTTTACAGCTGATAATTGATTGGCTGATTTTATGAATTACTTCTTCCCAGAATTGAGTAATATGTGCTTTTCTGTTCAACCCATCCTTCCTGCCTTCTACTTCTATAAATATCAAATAAATATATATTATTATGATTATGGAAGCCAGGCAAGTTTGCATTTGCATGAAATTATATAGAAATGAATATTGTTAATATGTTCCGCTCTGGTTTCAAGTAGGACGTTGTGCGTTCCAAAAGCTGTCACCGTCACATTTGGTGTACCAACATGTGTAGCAATAGGTTTACCAATACATGTCCAATGCTAATACATGTGCACTTGGATGTAGCAATAGGTTTACCAATACATGTCCAATGCTAATACAAGTGCTGTTGGATGTTGCAATAGGTTTGCCAATATATATCAATATATCCAATAGGACATACCAATAGATGTATCAATACATATCCAATTGGAAGTACATTTACCAATACATTCTCACAATAATGTACAATTGGATATACCAATAGGCATTTCACTGGGTGTACCTAAATGTGTAAACATGTACATGTAACGGATCTATCAGGTTCACCATTGTATTTCCACTTCCACTTTTATCATTCTATTTTTCCTGTGGATTCATGACACAGTATCAGTTTGCTAAGCTGGGGATGACTCAAAAATTCGACCATTTACTTCAGTCAGCCAACACTTGGGATCATTTTTATCAGTCAGCCAACACTTCAACATTGTCCAGAAATAATGTCTTTTGGAGTTTATGTGTAAGTACCTAAATAACAGTGTAACTTGTAATGGATTTTCCTCCTTTCATTCCTGTCCATTTCTTTATGTGTTGCCACCTTTCTAGAAATGTGGGTAATACTTGGTTATAAATAAACATGTAAAATATTATGCTGGAAATGAGCATTTGACCACAACTAAGTAGGAACTGCTTTGCAAAGGGGACAAGGACCATTAGATATATCTCGGGGTGACATTGATGTTATACTAATATACTGGTTCTGATTCTGATTATCTGGTTCTGATTATCTGGAATGAAAATGCCAAACTACAGGAAGATAATGTTTGAACTAAGTCCATTGGAGTGTTTAATATTCAGTTTAATGCAAGTTGCAAACAATGAAATAAGTTTGAATATTATATTTATTGTTTGAGATTGCAATTCATCCATTTTTAGACCAATTTTGATTTGACTTACATTTCATCGGCCTATCTACCTACTTTGTGTGTTAAGTTTTGTTTGTTTTGTTTTTTTGTCTTGTACATGTACCTATTTAATACATATATATATACATATATATGTGTTTAGCTGTGAACTTTGCCATGTATTGACTGATTCATATATATTATTATTTGTTTAAATGACAATTTAAAGAGACTTTTGATATAAACGCATGTGATGTTAATAAAAAAGAAATGATAATATATATATAATATTTTGCATAAAGACATCCTTCGTGTTGTATTTCACCAGCACTTTCACTTGAAGAAGCAAAAACAATGGCCCTCCCTTTTATTTGTTTGGTGGGTATTTAAATGACCTTTTGATGAATGAGTGTTATGTTGTTTTTTTATTTGTTGCAGTTGTTAGATATGTCATTATGTGATATCTTAAAAACAAAAATTGCTCTCTGATGACAATTACTTAATTATTTTACTCCTTTTGCTTAGTAGCAGAGGACACATACAGGTAGCCTTCCTCTCTCCCTATGGCTTTTCCAGTCTTGTGGTAAGAAAAGTGATATCATTGCTATACCTGTGATTCTCTTAGTTCTTTTTTCACCTCCCCCCCTTCCCCCCCCCCCTTTTTTTTTTTTATTTTCGTCCATCTCTGAGTCCAATTATTTTTCTTGAGTCTTCCTTCTCATCTGGTTTCCTGAGCTGTCCACAATTCATAACGTCCACTATCCTCTAGGGGAAAAGGTGGTACAGTACCGTGACTTAAGTACCGTACTTACATATCAATACCAACATCATTTTATTCATGTTTAATTTCAACATTGTACCTTTACGTTCTTGTACGAGCCTTTAATCTTTCATTGTTTCATTTAACACTTTGATTTCAAGCATGGGTCTGTGATTTCAGCGTTGTGCATATACTGTATCAATTATGGTACATCATTTGAAACCCTGAGTTTTATTTAGCTATATTTGTGTTTTACTCTTCCTAAGATTTACATGTATTCATGTTGAAACTGATACTTTTGTCTTCATTTTTTGATTTGCAAAAGTTTGGTTTAGATGAGGCATCTTTTGTTTGTTTTTTTGTTTGTTTTTATACATAGGCCTATAGATCTATTTTTTATGGTGTTTTGTTTATTTCTTCAAATTTCTTGAAAAAAAAACCAAACAAACAAAAAAACAAAACAAAACCAAAAAAACCCCAAACAAAATATGTTTTGGGAAACCTTTAACTTAAACAGGTTTAATTCAAGAGTGATATGCCCACAGGCTATAGGATAGGTCAAATGAATTGTAATGCACTGCATAAAATATATGAATATATGTTCAGTGTCAGTAAGCCATTAGGCAAATGGGAGCAAAGATTTTCCAACTGTTGTGTCAAGACTGAAGAGCAGTGACATTGGAAACAATTATTCCAAATTCGAAGAAATTGAACCAGAACCAGAACACTACAACACTATTCCGACTGCACTATACTATTATCAAACCACCCTGAAAGTCAATTATAAATTCAATTTATCTTTATAAATACTGCAATAAATTGTGAACTACAGAGGTAATTTTGAACATCAATTGATGCAACAATGACTTGTATGAATGAAGATGTAATTCTATCACTATCACTACTCTACAATTACTATTATTACTCATTTGTAATTTGTAAGAATATTTTGCCTGGTCTTGTATTTGTATCATTTACTCCTCATTCATTATTATAGTTACTATTATTAATTCTTTTGGCAATATCATAGGCCTTGCCAATATCTCATCTATCACCTTTATTACAGTATATATATATATATATATATATACATATTACATACTGTACCAAGCAAGTATGATTTCTAAAATTTCATCCCAGTCCGACAATCATCAGCAGCATAGCATGGAAAAGTATAATGTACAGATATATTATTATTATTATTATTGAAATTGAATGATTAAATTTGAATGGCACACTTTTGAAATATGTTTGGTCTTAAATTTATTCCATAATAAAGGTACAAGGTGTTTTTTTTTATTATGATCCGATGGCTATAAAAAATTAGAATTATTCAAGAACTACTGGTGCGAATTACCGGTATTCAAATTTTTTGAGATGCAATTAAATTTTTTTTTAATAGCGCTCCTCGCATTTTTTATGTAATAAATGTCATAAGTGAAAATGAGTAAGTTGAAACTAGTAAACTACATGTAGTAAAGTACTGTAAATGTAAAGCAAACTCTTTACTGGCTGCATACATTGAAATAGGAAAATTGTCAATTTTGCTTTCCACTCGCTAATACTAATAATAGTACAGCTCAACCCGCTTATAACGACATCGTCGGGACCGGCGATATTATGTCTCTATAACTGAATGTTGCTAAATCTGATCAGTACACAATATGACCTATTAAGAACGAAAAATAATGGGAGAAATGCTATACCGCTGCTATGAACCAAGGTCAATCATAATTTGTGTATGGTTCTTCTTCTTCTTCCTCGTTCTCTATGTCGGGTTCTTCAAATCCTCAGTCCAGTGGCGGCCACAAACAGCAGGGT
>JBCHJU010367013.1:0-14422 GCA_039654505.1 Plocamopherus imperialis
CCCCCCCCCCCCCCCCCCCCCCCCCCCCCCCCCCCCCCCCCCCCCCCCCCCCCCCCCCCCCCCCCCCCCCCTCCCTGAGGTTATTCCAAGGTCATTTAAATACCATGCCTGGGTTCTAGTCCTACAGCGTGTCACTTCGTTGTATTCTTTGGAAATAGATCGAATATTTTTTATTCTCGCTAACTCGTTCTCGCTAACAAACAAAAAAAAAAAAAAAAACCCCAACAACAACAAAGAAACAAAAAAAAAATAATAAAAAAAAAACAAAGCCAGTCTAATCTGGTTTTAGGTTCTTTTTGCTTTGGTAGTATAAGTAAGACAGATACACTGCCATTCTTTCCTACCTGTATTATTAGTCTGCGTAATAAATAAAAATAATAATATTACATTAATTTATTTAATGCTTGACTAATATACATGTATCGTGGCGTACCAAAGCAAACAAAACAAAAAATGTGAAATCAAATTAGACGCCAATCTACTCAATCGTGCTCAAAGCGTTTTACATAATAATTATTATGGGGTTACCCGGCAGCCTTTTGTTCATCCAGAAACCTTCCCAACTCCTTGAGAATGCAAAGCTAACAGCTGTTATACAAATGAAAACTAAAGAAAGGACAATGACACGAAACAATTTACAATAAAAAAAATACAACAAAACTAGAAAATATCGAGAATACATAGTGATATGGAAAAAATCTACATCTATTTAGAAAATCAATGTTTTATTGTCTTTTGATTGTTGTTTGTTGTCTGGCGAAGGTTTCAAATCAGATAATATTTTACTGTTTTGTTTGGTTTCTTTTTTTATTATTTAACGTTGTTTTATTTTCTTTCATATTGAGCTCTCCACTGCGTTTGTGTGTGTGTGTGTGTGTGTGTGTGTTTACTGGTTTGTTTGTTATCATTGTTGTTGTTTGGTTATTGTTTTTTGTTTTGCTTGATTGTTTATTTTGTGTTTTTCTTTTGTTTTGTTTTTTGTTTGTTTTGGGTTTGTTTGTTGTTTTTTGTGTTTTTTTGTTTTTTGTTTTTTTATTGCTGTCTTCACTTAGAGTTGCCGGTCTATTAGACTACGACGCCAAACAACCGGAGGGTATCTTTGTGGGGTTTCGTATTTTTTTTTTCTGTCATAAAAATAGTCACATTGACACATCGGTATTGCTTTGTACTTGGAACCGGAAGATTAAGAATTCGAATCCCGCCCGGGACATTGTCCAATGTGATTTAACCCTTGGTGGGTACAGTCATTTACACTAAACACTTACAATCTCGGTGCTGGGCTCCGGCAGACGCTCGGCATTCGGTTCAAAATCGTAACACCAATTTTCTCTCCGTAATGAATAACGTGGACTATTTTTGAGTGAGGACCCTGAAGCCTTTTGCTGTTGTTGTTGTTGTTGTTGTTGTTGTTGTTGTTGTTGTTGTTGTTGTTGTTGTGTTTTGGTTTTGTTTTGTTTTGATTTTGGTGAAAATGAGTTAAAACTATCTTTATGTAGTTTGAAACAAGGCGCATCGAAATCTTTGTAAATAAGATGGCAAAAACTCGTTCAAGGATTCCATAAACACAGTGGTACATGTATTGTGGAGAGCAAAAACGACTTTGGCTTTTCTATAGATTTTGATCGAATCTAAATAAAGTCCTTATACAAAATTATACAAAAAAGAAATAAAAGATAAAACGAAAAACAAAACAAACAAAAACAAAAACACAAAACAACTAATCAACAAACAAACACAGAAAATAAACCCGAGTAACAAGAAAAAAGCCAAGAAACACACACACACACACACACACACACACACACACAAATTCATAAAGAAAAGGACGAAAACACCAAAAACAAAACAACCAAATCAAGGCGTAGTGAAAAAAAAATCTAAAAAGTCATTTGTTAAGTCATGTCCACTATCTACATAAGACATTGCTCTGTTATCTCCCTAAGCGTAGCGAAGGGTGTAAATCGAATCTCTAAATGATATACAAATGATAAACAACTTTACGCAACGCCATGCACGCGAGTCCCTCCCTGTGCCCTGTCAGTGACAGTCACTACAAAATGATTTCTGTCAGGTGAAAAAACGGCTGTCAAAAACGGCCTTGGCCTTTCCATACATTTTGGTCGAATAGAGCCTAAATAAAGCCCTTATACAACATTAAAAAAAAGAAGAAAAGACAAAGCAAAAAAACAAAACAAACAAAAATAAGAAAAAGCAAAAAAGACAAAACAACTAAAAAGCATACAAACAAACAAAAACAAAATCAGAAAAGAAAAAGTCAAGAAACATAAAATAGCGAATCAAAAAGAAAAGAAACAAAAAACAACAACAAAAACAACGAACAAACAAATTAACGCACATAAAAAAGTCATTCCACAAGTCCATGGCCACTTATCTGTCAAAGGCATTGCTCTATAATTTCTTTAAACATAGTGAAGGGTGTAAATCGAACCTCTAATTGATATACATACAGACTCACACAAGGCAATGCACCCGAGTCCCTCCTTGTGCCCAGTAGTGGACAGGGGAGTCTTTGAAGACTCTGAAATCGGCGGCGGCATGGCCCGTCAACTTTCAAGTGATTTAAAACTAGCTGGGTGTCCGTTCAATGAACGGGAGTACATATGTGGTGATTGCAAATAAATAATTTTATATCTAACACTTAAATGAGATCTTTGCTAAACCCGGACCGGTTCTTTCCGGTTCATTTGTTTTGATTTCCTCCCTTGCCAAATGCTGTGCCTAGTTAAACCTGGAGCAGGTCAATGAGCCTAGTGAACACGGGGAAATTGAAATGTTTCTAAAGCAAAAAGTACAGAGACTTCAGAGTTCTATTGAAAACTGTGCACTCTATAAACCCTTATGATGCAGCACATAAAATTTGAAATCTGAATGTTCAGTGGTTTAGAAGCCTTTTGCAATGACAGATTTTCCAAGTCCCCAATTATATATAGTATAGATAACCAAATGCTGATATACATCAGTATGTGCACAATACATGATTTAACTCTCTGCCTTCAATTTGTATTTCATATACACCGGGATGAGCAGGTATCTATTAATCAAATTATAATGTGCAAATTATAGCCAAATGGTTAAGCATGCCCATGCCCCATGTATCGGCTTATACTAGTCATAGAGTTAAAAATGTCATACTGCATGGAGAGATATTTGAATAGTTTGTTTGAAAGATAAAAAAAAAAGGATGGATGCAAACCACATTGTACGAGTTTGATGAATAAGTCTCAATAACACTCCTCTGTGTACTCATGTCAAGGGCAAAGAAGACTGTTTCACATATATGATATATATTAATAAAAAAAAAAAAAGGTCTAGAACCCAAGTAGTGCACCTACCTGGCCCTTTGGACTGCTACACTGTGTGACCGGTACGCCGCCCTGTAGGCAGAGTTGGTGACGGGAAAGCAGGACAAGTTGGCCACTCTTTGGTTAAAAGGTTGAACCTGGCACAAAGAGACATGTACATAAAGTTTCAAAAAATGTATATAACATATTCTTTAAGTGAATAAAGTCAAGGGTCAAATCAATGGTTAATTCTTTGTGACCCATCCCAATAACCTTCCTCTTTTAAGCTATGTCTTCCTGGGAATGTGCATTTAATCTTCAAACACCCAAGAACTGCGTCCTTTAAATACTCTGCAGTAGTTAGATTTCTGTGGAACAAGTTGCCAGAACATGTAGATCAACCACAAATTTTAATGGTTTCAGATGTTTTTTTATATTAATGTGTATCAGCATGATATATATTCTATGTGACTATACGACATTTTATTTGTCAGTAAAAAGCCCTCTGAGGATTAATAGCAATTTTATTTCAAATCATGTGTATTATGTAAAGATTCACCTGACATTGAATAAATTTTGAATTTGAATAATTGAAAAAAATGCAACTTAAATTCACTTTGAGAACTCAATCCACCTCTAATTGTGTAGTATGATGTTTGGATTCTGGTAAAGTATTTTATAACAACATTCTAAGACATTGCTGAAAGAGATGTAAAGAACTGCCCCATATTTTTGCTTACCAACTGTTTCTTGTCAGCGATGTCAGTCTGTTCATCCTTGACAGAGTTACCCACATGGTTGTGCAACTTGGTATCGGCCTCCAATTTTACCTCCCTTTTGACTGCCGTTTCAGTCCACAACCTTGATATCGCATCTGCTCCTGATCTCCCAGCGTGCGAATCCCTGGAGGATTTGGAGAGGGAAGATATGTCTGCCTGGGACTTTTCCGCCAGTCCAGAGCCACTCCTCTGTTCAGTGAAATCCGAAAGGGGTCGGGTCTCTTCCTTTAAATTACACACACCGCTTCCCGCTTTCTCCAAGGACTGCAGGCCGACCGAAAAAGAAAACTGTCCCACAGAATCCTGGCCGGCCTGAACTTTGACTCCACAGGCGGGGAATGTGAATGGATTGGGGATGGACTCTTTGGGGTTGTGGCCAAACCTGCTCTCCTGGTTCTGCTGCTGCTGAAGGTGGTTCTGAAGCTGCTGCTGTTGGTGCTGTGTTTTACTGGGGTATGGAGGGGGTGGATTATAATCTGGAGGGGGTGGGAGAGGGGCTGCTGCTGTGGTGGACATAAGGGAGGATGGGGACGAGTAGACGTGCATGATCGGCCGTGGGATCTGGGCCAACGTCGACGTCACCTGGGTGACATTAGTTTTGGACAGAAACGATGAGATCGTCGAGGAGGTCGTCGTCACGTTTATATGACTCTGAATGGGTAAAAAAGATTGCAAGTCTATAGAAGTGCTAGAATTCCCCAAGTTTGCCAGGGAGGAAGTGCCAGTAATGTCTCTTACCACTGTCGCATCAGACGCCATGAAACCACTGTTGCTGCTGTTGGAGAATTGCTGTTGAAAACCTGTATTGGGCTCGTCGCCGGCACAATTAGTCATACTTAAGCTAGACACAGTTTTAGCCCTTGCCTGTCCCTCCCTGGTCAAGGAAGACGAATTTCCAAAGTCCACATCGACATCTATGGCTGTTTGCTTGGTTTCACCTGGACCAAGCTTTCGCTTCTTATCGGCATAGCTGTGTGCACCTCCTGGCTTTGTTCCTTGGCTTATGAAGTTCTGAGAGAGACCCCCAATGCCTACCGGCTGGATGCTCTGACTGAGTTGCTTCCCTTTGCCCACCGACCCGGCCTGGCTCAGCTGGGAGACCATGGCCCCATGCGTTCCAGCCGACTGACTGACGGTGCGCAAGTGCTTGGTGACCAAAGCCTTAGAGCCGGTCTGAGCTTGGCCCTCAACGCGTATGGGAACATCTGTCTGGACCGTCTGCTCCGCAACGCTTCCCATGTTCACGTGAACGAATTTGGGCATGGAATGGGAGTTGTCCGAGTCCCCAACGGAGAGCAGGTCGTTGAGGCTGGGCAATGACTTTTTTGGAAGCGGCTGGCTCAAGATGGTCGTGGGGGTCAGCTCATCCATGAGCCAGGAGGGGTCCACGCCCACGGGGTGGGGTTCGGTGGCCGGCGGCATGCCGTGGGGGTTGAAGTTCAACCCTGGCTGTTGGAGTTGCTTCTGTAGCTGGGTTTGGGGCATGGGCCTCTGCTGCCAGGATTCCACGCCCGATTTGAGATGGGAGAAGGGGGAGCTTCCCGCCCTTCGGCCTAGAGATGCGGTCGCCGAGGACAAAGTCAATGATGATGTCAAAGAGGACGATGAAGGAGGCATAGCTGATGAGGATGCTAGAGATGATTTTAGCAAGGATGAGTCAATTGGAAGAATTGGTTGCCTGTGGTGCTGACTTAGCCCTAAACTTGTATTGGTAATGTGCGCTGTTTCAGATGACGATGATAACTTGGAAGCCAACAATGGCATGCTTGCTTCCAGAGTCTGAAAAAAATGAAAAACATAATGAAAAGATAGCTGAGTATACTATACTTATACTATATAAATCAAAAGATGAGTCCTTCAATTGATCTGACACTTATAGTTTAAAATGAGCACAAAGAATTAGATCTGAAACATTTGATCAAGACAATGTGCCTAAGATAGAATTGAAATGAAAGCTGTTCACAGTCTACCAAGAGCAGGTCCAAACAAAAAACAGAAAAAATGCAAAACTGTTCAAATAAAAAGAAAAAAACAAACAAAAGATATCTATCGGGATGAATGAACAAAGTCTTGAAATTAAGAAAAGTCTGCCAAGAGACAAAAATATAAATGCACTCTAAAAATCAAGTAAGTGAGAATAAAGGATGATCAGATACTGGATATATGTGTGAAACCAGCGTGACATTCTGGTGGAGAGAAAATTAATGCATTTTTAACATTTATGGTCAGAATATGAAGAACGAGAGACAATTAGAGACAATTAATACAAGTTGAAATGAAGAAACAAAGAACACACTCTATATGATGGTTTGGTTAGCAATAATGAAAGAAGGAATGGAATCGCTTGTTACAATACAAAATTAATAAAGGAAAGGCAACAGGACCAACTAAAATCCCAGAAGAAGTCTTTGTAGCCCTACAGGACAATTAGGACAGGAATAACAACTACACTATTAACTCCTTTAGGACGGAATTTTATTTTGGGTTAAGACATTAATTTTGTACTCTGTTTTAGAGGCGCCTCCATCTGCCGATACATTGGTCATACGTCCGTAAGAGTAATTTTTTTCTGCCGATACATCGAGGATACGTCCGAAAAGAGTTAAACACTATTTGCCATCTTGCCATCTTATCATGAATTGCTTTTAATAAGACAGTAGCAAAATCCCAGATGACATATTATTATAATCAAATCAGTATTTTTATATTTTGTATCTGGCTAAAACTTGCATAATATAAATAATAATAATGATAATAATAATAATAATAATAATAATAATAATAATAATAATAATAATAATAATAATAATAATAATAATGATAATAATATCTATTTAAAAGGCGCCTTTTTCCATAGCAAGAGCTTTGAAAGTGATTTACATTGAACAAAAAAGCAGCGCAAGGTCATAAGAGAAACGATAAGCCAGTAAAACTAGTGCAAAAAAAAAAAAAAATCAAAAACAAAACTAAAAAAAAAAAAATCCATAACAACAAAAAAGAACAAAGTTTTAAACAAGAAATCCTCTACCTTTTGTTGCTCTGTTTCTTTGTTGGGCTGCCTGTGGTGAGTGGGGTTGCCCTGAGCTGGGGCAAAGGGTCCTTGGTTTTGTCTGGAGGCCAACTGAGCATCTATACTTCTTGAGCTTTTTATCTGAGACCGAAGCTGTTGCTGCATTCCAGGCCTGAGGGCCGCCCTCTGAGCACTGGCGCTCTGGCCATTGGCCTCCATCTTGATCTGCTGGGCCACCTCCATGGCGCTGCGGGCCGAGGACCGGGGGGACGAGGCGGATGGCGATGATCCTCCAGAGTTGAAGCCTTGGGGAATGGTGGATTTGGGTGTGTGAGAAACATTGACAGTCTGCATAGAGCCAGACGGCGCCGTTAACAGGTCGACCGTTGACTGGCTTTGATTCAATAATACAATATTGTCCGGCGTAGAATCCCTCTCCTCTAGGTCCGCCGGCTGACTTAGATAGCCACTATTGGCGCCTGCCATGGATGTGAGAATGCTACTGAAGGTATTTCTCTGCGACTGCAAGCTGGATAATGAATCTGAGATGGGATTTAAGCCCGCCGGCGACTTTCCGGTCACAGTGACTAAATTGTTGACAGGGGCGATGGCCGCGGTTGAAACGACCGTGATGATGCCACCTTCTGTTTTTGATGTGCTCAGAATGCCCATGGGGTCGGGCATGTTTCCCTGCAGGGCCGACAGGAGCAAATTAGGAGTGGCGTTGGTGGTTGTGTCGGCCATCACCTTGACTATTTGCGCTGTGATGCGGGAAGGCGAGAGGTCCCTGCTAAGCGAGGAGCTCTTGGTGGTCACAGGGTGGCCATGCTCTTTGCCCGAAGGCGACACACCTTGAGAAGCGGACGGGGACATGGCCGGGGACAGGACCATCCCGGGGGAGCCACCCATAGCGCCTGCCGGACTACCCACGTTTTTACCATAGAGCAGTTTGTCTTGGGCTTTGGACACCACCGCCTGCGACTTGCCCTTTTGGCCGGGTTTCTTCCCTTGCAGCTGGGTGGACACCTGTTGCCGAATGACGGCGGCATCTTCTGGCAACCTTGCATCTTTCTGCTGTTTCAAAATGGCCGCAACAGTTTTCGACGATGCCTCAGAGGAAGAGATGGATTGGTGGCTAATGTTGAGGGTGGTTGGATTCATTCTACCACTTCCTTTCGGTGGACGACCCTTTTTGCGCCCAGTCTGGCCCATCAAATCATCCTCGTGCAGAAGTTTTCTGTTCAGATAAAAAAGAAAGAAAGAAAAATAAAGATAAAACATTTAAGAAAGCAAGAATTGCAATGAGAACTCCAGTTGAAATTAAAACTCCTTTTCCTGATGACTAGAAGTGACTACTTGCACAGACGAAGATTACAAAGTGGAAAAGAAGTAGCAAAAATTAGATTATAACAACATTCATTGAGAACCAGAAGACAAAATTAAATTTTACCTTACATATGAGTTATCCCAACGAAATAATGAAATACTTTTCACATGTTGTTTTTTTGTTGTTGACATAGTCTATTAAAAAGTAAAAACAAAAAACAAACTGCTGCAAAATCAGTCTAAATTAAACATTTGAATAAAGGACAATCACCAAATTCTCCTGATAGTTTCTGCATGCACAACATACAGGAGCTGGAAAATCTACCAATAATGCTAACCCTAGAAAACCAAACTGCTGAAAACTGAGTGAGTCATCTTTTTACAAAAATGAGAAAAAAAAAAGAAAGAAAAAAGAAAGAAAAAAGGAAACTAACCATTATAAGCACAATTTTGAAAATTAGAAATTCACTATGAAATCCCTGAAATGGGAATTGTAAGGGTCAGAAGATAAGCTCAGCAAAGAGACTTTCCAGATGACTCTTTTTGGGAGTGACAGCTAGCTAATCTCTGAACACAGACTTATTAAGAGAGTGAAGGAGCGGAGAGGGTGTTGGAAAAAGTACAAAGAAGCAACTAAGGCTATCTTTCATAATATTCAACATCTATACTATTAAATCTTTGTGAGAAAAAAGAAAATATACAATGCAGATAAATATATTATCATATCAGGCACAGTGGCTGAATGGATAGAGCATTGGGCTTGAGGCCAAGGGGTCTTGGGTTCGATTCCTGCCAGCGACCATTGTGTTTTTTCCTTAATCAAAAGCAAGAAAATTTACTCCAATGCGTCACCCTACCCAGGTGCCAAGGGGTACCTGGCAAGAGGCTGGTACTGTTGAGACAAATTGGCTACACTTTACTGTAAAGCGCTTTGAGGCTTTGAGAGTGAAAAGCTCTATATATAAATGCAATATTTATTTTTTCTTATTATCATAAGAAAAATGCAATGTACAAAGAAAAGATTATTTACTTACTTTTGTAAATATTATAAATGATAATACAAAGTGATGGGTGTAATGTTTTAAAGTTTAAAAAAGATTCTCCTACAACACTGGGCACTACATGTTACTATGAAATGACCTATATAGGTGTTCAAGACAGCATATCAAACTACATTTTGAAATTAATCCTTTGTAAAAAGTGAGACAAAAAAATTGTGCATACTTTATGTGCCATAACATCCAAAACAAACTATAAAGGTAAAATTATTTGTAAAAACCTCACTGTAACAAATGCATACAAAGAGTGCCACGCATGGTAAATGGCAATGCATTAAACAGAAGAAATAATTTAATGTTATAACACAATATTGAGATAGGGAGCCATTAAAGATCATTTCTAGTCTTGTAACTAAAAATCGTAAAAAATTCTCTTCATTTCACAAAAAGAAGAAATTAAATTTATACAAACAGCACACAAGACAATTATGAGCAAAATTAAATCAAAGACATACACAGACAAAGAATGAAGTGATGATGCGAAGTTACCATAGAATGCAGTTCAAAGCAGTCATTTATAAGTCTTAAAACTGTGTCTTCACTGTCTGTCTCCGCGTGAACTAAAGGCTTCTAAATCAAATTGACCCTGAAACCAAAAGAAAATCAAAGGCAACAAATAAAATAAATCTGAAAATCAAGAGAAAAAAACAAAAGCTCTACAGGAAACAAATCAAAATGTTAATTTAATACAAATGTCACTTTAGAAAAAAAACAACTCATATCATTATAATGAAGCCCAAATAAAACTATACAAACCAACAATTCTAAAACAAAATGAAAAATTAATAGAAGTTGGGTTCACTCTTAAAAACTCATTACAAGCAGCTAAAAAAAAAAAAAATGTTCATTAAAAATGTGATCCACATAATTCACATATATCCAAACTCAACAACCTACTGTGTGGTGTCAAAACTTTGATCTTTTTATATGTGCCAGCCTTTAGAAGCAATACCAAAAAAATATATTGTTGTTCAGACAGCATTCTGTAATCTTTTCCTATAAACTTTCACTCATCCCCACCATCTATACAAACAATCCGATCCCCCATTTTCATTACTCAACCAACACACAAACTTCATGACAATATGAGTGGTTTTCAGCAGTTTGCCAAACCTCCCTAAATGGATACAGTTTTTTCCTAACAAGCGAAAAAAAAAAAATGTATCCCCACCTTATTATGCATGGATCATAGAAAAATACAACTCAGGGTAAAAAAAAAGAAAACCTTCCAAGAGGAAAGAAAAATAAAGGCACAAAACATGCAAAAGAATGCTTTCCATCATGGTGCAAAATGTTGTGAGTGTGTGGGTGTTGGATTTTTTGTTTCACCAAGCATTTTCACATTCTGTACTCAAGACACCCAGTGGAATAAATAAATCATGATTATTTTATAAAATTATTTCTACTGAAAGACAAAATTTTAACATTTGCAAATCACGAGAAAAGCATCCAAAAAGACAGCAAGACCGTCATTGAAAGTGCATTTATTGTTGTAATAGATGGGTCTTTCAGAACTTCTTTTTACATTACAAAACTCATTAAAAAATGGGGGAATGCCCAATTTTATCTTGCATATTTTGCTTCAATGCAGAATAATTTTCCAAAATGCCGACAGAGATGTGTCAGAAATGGGAAACCCCTAATTTTATAAATATGCATTGATAATTTGCAACAAACTGCTCAACTATTATATTGTCTGATGGAAAACTACTCACAAAAGGTAATAAATTGAAGTGTTACCCTTTTTCCCCTTGGTATTAGGTCGGAGTTCAACTTTGCAAACCACTAATTCTGTGCTTCTGACTGCTTTACTAGGCTATAGACGCTTTCAAGAACACTTTCGACTGAGTATGTCAGCAATTCTGAAGACTGAAGACTTCTAGGGCTGAGGTCATTCATCCCGCAGCTGGGTACCTAAATTTCTGAAAGACTTTGTCCGGCAGCTAGTGCAGTTAGTTACATACAGTTAGTTAACCTGCAGATCGGTAAACTTCAAAGGAGTAGTGAGTTTAAGTTAACCATAGTCGCTCGAAATACGTATATCATATAATATGCCAAGCGCTAAAAGACTAAGTGACCTGCATGTAGTTTATGAACTCAGGCATCCTCAGCCGCAGTGAAGCGCTGGTAGTTTATGTACTGACCTTCTTTGATGGAAAATTTGATATCCGATAAATGGTAAATGATCCGGAAGTACTATAATCATAATTTTAAACAGTGAAAATGACTGTGCAAGTTATTTTAAGCTCCTAATTCTGGCCCACAGGATAGCTTTGTTATTAATACAACAAATGCAGGGGTTTCCACCTAACCATGTCTACAATTAGTTCTCTATGCTAGCACATGTTTACATCGACTACGAAGTACAAACAGCAATTGAAATAAAAAGTATCCATGTAGAGAATTCCAAAGAGACAAAAACGACCCTGAAAGTAACTTGCTCCAGTGTGACTTTGCAATAGCACAAAGCTGTCAGTACCAGAACAAGACTCAAAATGCTTTATTGGTCAAGACAAAGTGTAAATTTATTTACAGCCGCCCTTTATCTGAAGAACAAGCCTTGTCAGAGTTACCTGGTTGTTACTGACAGTAATGAGCAAAGGCAAAAACACTTTGTTTTGTTTTCTAACCAAATTGATTGCACATTTTGGACAGAATGACTGGTAATTATCTTTCAATTTACACAGACAGTCCTTTGTCAGAGTTTAATAAAAATTCTGAGTTGAAATGTTGAAGGATTTTAGCACAATGACGGGGGTCGAAATGAGATGGCAATACCTTGCCAAGTCCCATGGAAAGGGCATAGTGTACAGAATTGGAGGCTCTGCAAAGGAAGCTGTCAGAAGAAAAGAGATGTTATGAGCAAGGGCAACAACCTTGTGGTTCAAAATGCAGATCACTTTGCTTGCTTCTTTTAGTGAAATAGCTGTTGCCAGCAGTCAAAGTCATTCTGGTCAAACAAACTGACAATGATGAATTTGCAAAAAGAATCTCGTCACTTGCAAAATGTTGATGATTGGCATTTATAAGTAAAGTGCACACTGTCAGGTGCAGAAATGGCAAAAATGGAAACTGTTTAACACTGACTTGATTTTCAGCCTCACATACAATGCCACAGTGGATGTCAAAGTCACAGACCAAGAAAACACTATCAACACTAGGACAGAGTGGTGGTGGTCTATCATGATCAGAAGAAATACCCCAGGGAAGTTGTTACAATTTCACCTCCTAAACCTGTTGGCTCTCATGGCAAGTTCCTTTTTTCAGGCAACATTTTCCAGAAAATTTGTTTTGTTCTTCCCCCTGTCTAAAAATGACTTCATGCTTCATGTTTTTCTAGTCACATTTTTATTACCATTACAGTAAAATTTTAAGTAATACAAGTTACCAGTACCAATATCAGTGACCACACTTCCTAGTCAATATATTAAATGTGTTACGTGTGTCACTCGATGTGTTACCTGTGTCACATTACGTGTGTCACCATTTTCTGTGCTGTTTATACTATTATACAGTAAGGTCTTCATACTTTGTTGAACACACATCATTTTTTTTATTGTTGTCTCAAGTTTTATCATAGTTCTGGAAAAATTATGGACAGTAGGATAACTTATTTTGTCTTTTTTGTGTTACATTTGTCACATATATGTCATACGTGATTTCAAATGTACTCTCGGGGAAAACAGTCTAATAAGTTTAGGTATTTCTATGTTTTGTGTAAAAATACATCCACCAAGAAAACAAAATACCTTTTTCTATATTTTAAATGGTAATAAATATCAGTTTGATCTATTACATATTTTTATCACTGAAAACTGTAAGGTGAGTGTCTACTGTCGACTCTCATGTGAAAGCCAAAGTATGACAAATATTTTTCTATATAATATAATATAATGAAAATATTGATTAGAGATGTTGATTAATATACAAATGACTCATTTCAGTAGAAAGAACATAAAAAAAGAGGTCCCAGGACCACTTCTCATGGAATGGCCCTAGTTTTTAAGTAGGACTTTCAGAAGGGACAAATGGTTAGTTTGTTTGGACGACTGAAATGTCATATTATACAGGTCAGTGTGACTTTCGGACGGCCGTATTTTGCATTCAACATGTATGTTGCTTAACCCTAGATCTACGATCTAGATCTACCTACATGTATTACTTTTATACTACTAGTGCTGCATGAAACAGAAATTAAGAAAGCTTTCACAGGCTCTCTCAAGCCTCCCCCAAGCAAGACTGGCCCAATGTCCTAAAAACAGACCTTCACAAAGGGATTGAAAACCTGTTTTTAAAATGGATTTTAAGAGAAACAAATGGAATTTACTAAGTCTCAATAGAACTTGAAATGGACATGGCAGGTGTAAGCTTTCTTTTTTATTTTATGAAAATTGAGAAACAATAGATTTTACATTAATTTTTTTTTTTTTTTTTTTTTCTGACAAAATAATTTTATGACCTGAAATGAAGAAAGTACTTGTTAAATTAAGTAATCTAGAATTATAATGTGATGTTGAGCTTATATAACATAAAAAGGTGAGAAACACAGGGTTGTTCTAATTATTTTTAATATGAATAAAAGTCCTCTCCGAAAATTTGGTGGCCGCAGTTAAATTGAAAAAAAATTTTTTTTAGCATTTATTATTACATCACAGTCTTAAGGAAAATGTGACCTGGATTGAAGAACTAAGTTTTAGTCTTCATAATAGCTGATAAACTCAGACAGCTGAGTATTCTTGTAAACGCGCCTTAAAGTACTCTCTTATTTTTAAATATTTTGATATATTTAGTGTTGTACATTTGAATTTCTGTTTGAAAACTTCAGTATTACTGCACTTAACATTGGTAGGGAGTTTATTCCACAAGTGACAACAAAATATCTCGGTGTAACAATCGCAAATGATATGCGGTGGAATAGCCACGTTCAAAACATTACCAACAAAGCAA
>JBCHJU010369226.1:0-14410 GCA_039654505.1 Plocamopherus imperialis
CCGGTTTTGCTGTCATAAATTCCATTTATGATTTTAAAGACCTCAATCATATCGCCTCTTGCTCTCCTGTAGCTTAGTGTCGGGAGATTGAGCTTCCTGAGTCTCTCTGGATAAGACAGGTCTTTCATCCCTGGTATTTGTTTTGTTGCACGTCTTTGGACACCTTTTTTTTTTTTGACACCTCTACAATGGGCTCTCCCTCTGAGGCCATGCTAAAACATCATTAGGGGCCTGCATATTTGCATCAATGGCCTCTATTCACTGTAAAATGATTGGCTGACCAATCAGGAGTCTTGTTATGGTCAATAGGCAAATAGAGTGAAAAATGTTGCATAAACAGACACCGTGCTAGTCCTCCTCCTCCCAATGCCCCTCCGAACGGAAAAAACCCATCCTTCACGTCTCAACGTAAGGCAGCGTGAAAGTTCTTATTTTATACATGGATAGCTCATTATATAAGCTTTAAGAAAATATAGGGTTTTATAGGTCTTTTATCGCAAGTTTGGCCATAAACGATCATTTTCATCGAGTACGGCAAAATCAGAGCAGAGGGCCTTGCCACACCCTCCTTTTTGTAACCAACAGGCCCCGGCGAGCCCTCCCGGGCCGAGGTCACTTCCGGAAAAATGGCGCACGCCAAGCGGGTTAAATGTAATGCGAATACAATCTAAGAGTGAATTATTTCTATTCTTATTCATCATGTATTTTCTGTTGATGTTTGGTATGTTGAGGCCTAATCCATGTGTGTCCAAATTGCATCCCCAGACCAGTTCAACTTGCCCATTCCCAGTGCGATGCCTGGCTCGTCCCAGGGGTCAATGCCGCACCCTGCTGGCCAGCCTGTGGGGCCAGGACCGCCTCAAGATGGCGGGGTGATGCAACTTCCAGGCATGGATGGGCAACCCCCGGTGCAGACTCCACCAGGATCTCAAGGCTTGCCTCCCTTTGGCAGACCCTTCAATCCGGCCTACAAGTAGGTGTCCTGGACTGAAAACACAATATTCGTCCTTCCTTTCTTTCCTCCTTTCTTCCTATGTTATTTTTCAAAAAATTTAGTGTGTGTGTCAGAGCAAAAGTTTCCCTTTTTCTTTTTATAAAATATCATGTTGCAATCTCCTCCAAGGAAAGTGTAAAAATCAAAGGTATGACTTTCTGGTTCGAGGCATTTATGAACAACATACAGTAAAACTCTGATATAACAGGACCAACGGGACCGGTAGCTAAATCCTGTTATAAGCGAGTCCTGTAATATCCAATTTGACTTAACGTGTGGTCAGTTGTGTTGCAGTGTGTGTGTTTGTGTGTGTGTGTGTGGGCGCGCGCAACGATCGAGATCTGGACTTGCTGATCGAGAGTGATCGTTATGGCTCAGTCTGAGGTTACGGTGAGAGAGAGAGAGAGAGACCGGGTGTATGTGTTTTAGGGGGTTGTCTTACTACTAAATACTACGCTCGCCTCGTGTGAGGCATGGAGTGTTGTGGTGAAGAAAGCGTCTGTCTTTCTTCTCTTGCGAAAAAAAAAAAAAAGAGTGAAGAATGCAAAAATATTGAACATTGAGATCCCTGTTATATCCGAGACAGCACAAATTTTGTACTGTTATAACCCAGTTTCTACTACTTGCAATAATAGAGAGAAAAAACGGGGATTTGTTTTGTCACTGTTGTAACCGAGATCCTGTTAAAACCGCGGCCATTATAAATGGGTCCGACAGTATAAGGAAGGACCATGCTTCACTGCCATTATGTTAGTATTGGCCAGATTAGATTAGGTTGGAGGTCCAGACAACACTTAATATGCATTAGACTTGTCATATCCCTGAGGCCAAATCTGGCCTGCAACACATGTTCTACTGGACCTGCAATCCAACTTGTCTCATTGGTATATAAAAAAAAAATTAACTGTGGCATGTCACAAGGTTGAAGACTCGACTTGACTCTGAAAGCCACACGAGATGGACAAGACCTATTTATTAGTTGTGCCTTTTCTCAAGTGAGCTGTCCGGGGGTCGTGTGTCTACAAATGATGGCTATGTTTGGGTATAACCCACCTGAGTTGGCTAGCATTCTGTAACAATGACATTGATGTTCCTCGTTTTGCAAGACGTTAGGCCAGAAGGTACCATACCATACTTTTTTCCTCTGCCCATCACACCACTTCCTTAGCCATTCGTCAATATTGTCATGCCTTCTACTTCTAGCTTTTATACACCAGCAGATCTCCATTGATGAAATGTGATACAATGTAGTGCCAACCTGCGTTTGAATATTTGGTCATTCAATTAGGCAGGAAATATGCATGCCTGGTTTAAATTAAATGTGGATCACTCAAGGATGTGGTTTGTTTTGGGTTGTTTTGTCTTTAATCCCAGAGGGGTGTGTTCTGAGGCAAAGATTACAGCTATTATATAAAACATAAGCGAAACTGTGTGGAGGTCAGTGCCGTGGAAGGTGATAAGAGAAAGTGTTTGCTATTGTAGGCATAACATTATATTGATAATTTGCTTTTACATCATGTCCATTATATTTGTATATATAATTCATATTCCCTATTCACCCATTAATATGTGTTACTGTAAAATTTGTTTACAAATGCAAGAATATTTAAAAAATAAAATGTTTTAAAACACTGAAAATACATTACTTTTTGTTTTGTCAAAATCCTTTTATTTGGACCCGCCAAGCTGACAGTCATGTCAACAAGTTTGAAGCATTGATTTTTAACGAAATCAATAATTATGATAATAATAATAACAGGGAGCAACTCAAATGACAAAGACAGAATTACTAGGTGAAATTGATTTTAAAAATATTTTTTTTACACATACCATAACACTAAGTTGCATAAAAAGTTGAAATCTGAATCACAAACTCTAATGATACTGACCGGAAATGGTTAAGCTCTTTTCTTGTAATAAGCCTCTCTTTTTTTCTTCTTTTTTTTTTTCACAATTAAGAAAACCTTATCAAAGTTTCCAGCTATTCCCAATGAATTTTTATAATGAATTTTTCAAAGTGGAAAAGTAATTAATGGAAAAATTAAAACACTTATACAGTGGACCATATAATTATAATTTATAATGTACAGAACATTATGAAGTCATAACATTGAAAATAAATCAATAAAAATGAAGCATTTTTCCTCTTACATATAATGTAAGTCCCAAATGATTCAGACTGAAAAATCCGGGCAAAGAAGTTGATGGTATCTTCAAGGAATGTAATGGTGTTGGATTTTCTTTATTGTTCTTCCTGCCATTGACACGATTGACAGCGCAATTAATAAAATCATCACTGAAATACTGTATGACCTATTATGAAACGTAATAAGAATAAAAAGGATATATATTCAAAATCCAATATGAAATCTAATGAGGCAGTGAATCTTAACATTTCAAAAAAGAAAAGTCGAACCACTTTCATTCACCAATTTCAGATGAGCAGATCTGTTGATGGAAATATTTAGATTCTTTTGTAAATAAATTTGTATTTAATGTAACTTAGTTACATAAATTAAACTTATTGTTTATTCAACAATTAGGAATTAAATCTAAAACAACAACAACAAACAATAACAAAAAACCCCACAATTTTACCCAATAAAAATTTGTGAACATTTCAAAAATAGAAATTAGCTTATTGTTAGTTTCACAGGTTTCATGGCAAAAATAGAAAATAGAATCACAAATGGCAATCAATGTCAATAAAAAAATAAATTAATCAGAATCATTTACATCTTTGCATCATGTTTATAAAGGGACAGACTAATGGCAAAACATATTTTTGTACACTCACATTAATATTCCTTCACTATTGAAATAATTAGAGTTACAAAATCAGCAAATCTATAAAATAAGTTTGTAAATCTTTTTTTTTTTTTTTTTTTTTTTTTTTTTTTTTTTTTTTTTTTTTTTTTTTTTTTTTCACTTTTCTCTCATCTAATTTTACATTGAGTCATTACAAGTACAAGGGAAAAGTGATCTTTATCAAACAAAGACAGCATTTTTTAAAGGGATGGAAGTAAAACAAATTTTATTCCAGAATGAAATGAAGGCATTAAAAAATGTTAATGTACAAAGGCAGGACAATCTTATTTGCGAGAAATTATACAATGTTTGCATAAAAAAAATTGTTTTAACTTTTTCTATAACAACTGCAACAAATAAAATTTTACAAAAAGTTACGATAAATAGCACTCATGAAAACACATTATACCAAACATGTCCTGAAATAAATAAATCTTATGAAGCAATAAGAAATAAAAAAGAAAGACCTTCTTTTTGGTCTCCCATGTAGGTAAAAAAAAAAGGAAAATTAAAGTGAAGTAAGAATGAACCAGATTCTGCCTCGTTGGGCTGGAACTGCTTATGGGTATGGAATTACACTACAGTACAACCTCTCTCCACAGGCTTTACAAACAATGACCTCAAATTGAAATAAAACAATGGTTTTAATAGTAAGTTTTAAAATATAAAACCTCTCAAAACAGTGTGTAGCCAAAGGATAGGCATAGCTTTTCAAATTCACCCACAGTGACAATACAAATGTAAGGCAATTAAATAGTATTTTCCACATAACAAAGTGCCATTTATCATCTCTGAATCATATTAGACACATCCTATACATAGCAGTGGAACAACTCTTGAACTATATAGGAACTAGCATTTACATTAAGAATAAGGAGAACAAAAATCTATACTCATATATATATAAAAGTGGCAGTGATATTTTAGTTCAAGTTCAAATGATCCTTCCCCCTTCAGGCTCAGTAATCTTTACAAAAGCAAAAATCTTTGTCAATGGCAATGTAGGAGATGCCGATAAGGGTGGTTTATTAATCAAGAGAAGGGCAGCATAACAATGATATGGACAAAGGGTGTTGCATGTGTGATTGTATCTAGGATGTAACTGTGTAGATTTGCATGAAATCTTTCGATTTCAATTTCATATATCTGTGTCTGTATCTCTGATGTCAGCTTACTCATGTTTGGATTAGTCTATGAAACATTAAAAAAATAGACAACCAATCCGCAAAGAAAAGACAGTTTTTCATCATCCCATGGGTAGTCTTTCTTGGGATGTTCTTCTACTAATCAGTACTTGCCGGATTCCTGCACACTCACAGGAGTAACCAAAAAGCATGCAGTAATGTGTACCTGGTGTGCAGTTTTGGGGACTAATTTAATAGAAAAAATTCGGTAACTGGGCTGCAATATGCAGTAATGGGTAATGTGCACATATCTGGCAAGTATTGTATCCGTATTATCAATTAAAAAGCAATACAATAGTAATAGTGAAAACACTATAATCTGCAATTTATTACTATTACACAGGCATATCACAAGAACTGAAGACAAACTAGTGTTTCTTATTCTGTCAGCCATTTGCACTGCCATGATGCATAAATCTGTACAATTATATCTTTAAGTTTAACATAAAACTGGAAAATATCAAATCATCTTTTTAAAAAATATGTTAAAACAAACAAAACAAAAAAAAAAGATCCCAACAAAACCTTGATTTAAAGACAATGGTAACAACTTCAAACTTGAGTGAGTGGGCCGGCGAGCCACATGAACTGGCAGGCTTTTTATTTTCAGTATCAATCAATGTGGCATTGAATGACACTGGAGATCTTTAAATCCTTAATACGGAATATCATCAATTCTTAATACGGAATAGCAACTTCTAGATGACTATAAAGATTATCCTTAATGAATATGGAATATAAACTTCAATATAACCATAATGATTTTCCTCAAATTGTATATCAATGTGGAATTGGATGAGACGAGATCTTTCACTGTTTAAAATGGAATAGCAACTTCTAGATGACTGTAATGATTACCCTCAAATTACTGTGGTTTCTGTACTACCACATGGATGATCATTATGTTTGAGCATGTTTTCAAATGAAATGTGTATGACCTACAATCATAAAATATTTGAAGGAAAAATTAGCATAACATTATATCATCGATGTAATTCTCTAAACGTGTACATCCAATTTTTTTGAAAATCTTTTTCTTTTCATTTCTCGCTTAAGAAGGTAACTCTCCTCCTGTGATTTGACGCTGAAAGTCATCTGACCAATAGAAAGCAAGTATTTATCGTCTGCTATAAACAATGGCTAGCAATTGATCATCATTAATGGAACTCTAAACGCTTACATCAAGTTGAAGGTCTGATCTACGCATTTATAGAATTGAAACAAATGGCACTGTGCTCAGCTTTGAATTGAAATAAGTGTTTATGGACCAATCGAACTTGACTTATGTGTTTAGAACTTTCAAAACTAAGGGGTCTTATCACGCAAGTCATTTTTCTGCATTAATTTGGAAATAAATTTTTACAAAAATTTGGCACAGCATACCACAATCATGTTTCAATCATGAAATGACGAAACTCAGTCATAGTAAGTCTTAAAATAAAAAATTATTTAGTATTTTTTTCTCTCCTGAAAAATTTCTCTCTGCAGATTTACGCGTTTAGAGAATTTCAACGACGGTATGTAAAACATATCAGGGCGGGGGATGGGATTAAATTCACGTTATCTTTTTGACGAAGGAACACACAGACTTTCTCTCTGAATCCTTGCACCAAGTAAAAATCACATTCATAGCATTACAAATAGCATAACAAAAAGCCAAAGGCTTCACACAAAAACCAAATAAAAACATGATGCAGAGCAAAAATAAGAAAAGAAACATGACCCACACTTTTGACTTATCAACCCTGTGTCCTTGCAAAAAACACACACATGATACAAAACGGAAATAATTTCAATGATAGTGATATGATAGCCAGAACACCAAAAGGTAGAAGCAGAACAAGAATCCCAAGATAATACTTTAAAAGAAACGCTCCTCTTCTGTATTTCATGAAAAAGTTGATTGCTTTGATAAATAGAGCGAGGCAGCGGGATGATAATAAAATATATCACAGATTCCATTTCTCTGGTCTTCCACCCAGTACAGTCATTTTTAAAAGCCATTATAAGACAAAATGTAGCTTATCCTGTGCCAACAGCAGGAAAAATTAATGCAAGACAATCCGATTTTGACACAAAGGAAATATTGCATCAGTCCCATTTCACGTCAATCCAGACCAGCGGTGTAGATATGAACCCCAGCCACCACCCTGAGCTCCTGACTGTGCCTGGTCATCACCTGAACAAAAAAACAAAAAAGACAAAGCAAAAAAAAACCAACATGAAATTAAAATTTCAAAACATGGACACCATCATAATTGACTAGACAAAACTTGAAATCAGCTGCTTCACAATCAGTGATCAAATAAGCATGTTTACTATCTTAAAAAAAGAAAAATGAACACAAAAAATATCAAATGCGAAAGTTATGTAAAAATGAGAAGAGAAAATCTTCAAGAGAACCACTTTTCCTACTTCCACAAAAAAAAAAAGATGAAACTTAATTATTCTTTCAAAAAAGAAAAAAGACGAAAATATAGGAAAAGTGATAAGATCAAAATTGTCAGGGCTGTTTTAAAAGAGACTTATTAAGAGCTACCGTACCTTCAGCAACAGTCTGAATTTGTGCTTTTTCATCTGGACTGAGTTTTAACATGGTTGTCAGGACTGGGACCAGCTGCGCCTTCTTCTCTCCAATTTTTGGACAGACAAACTGAAAGCAACATAAAGTGAAAGGATAAAACGTTTACAAAATGGTTGGTGGCAAAATGTTCATGTCAACTGACTGCTTTACTTCTTCCTCAGTTCAATCATACTCATAAACTGCAGACAGGCTAGAACAAGATGGTTTATTCAAAAGAAAAACAGCAATGTCATTAAGCTCTTGCAAGAGAAAAATGCACCTTATAAATAAAGTTATTATTATTATTATTCTAATTATCTATTAGAAAGAGAATGTTGATTCGGAAGTAGCCTACAGAATATCAAAAAAGAAATACATCGTAGTATATGGATGAGAAGTACTGGCATAATTTTGCAAGTGATCAATACATGTATAAACAAACACTCACAAAATGAAGATGTGAAAAAAAAAATAGAATTAATGATAAACCAAAGAGATTTTCTAAATTGATTGACAATCTACATGCTACCTACCTTGTCCACTAAAATTACTACTCATGTTATTTAGTATTATAAACAAAAAGGAAGCCCACCGTACATGTACAAAGAGAAAAAGGTCAAAAGTCAGCAGCAAAAAAGATGAGCTGTTGCTAATACTAATAGCCTGCACAATTTTTTTTTTTTTATCAATTCAACTTTGATTGCGACAAAAACTCATATAGGCATTTCCATATTTAAAAAAACAAAAATGTTTCACACTTGAATCATGTACTGAAGAAAAGAAAATTACCTGCATGAAAATATTTTTCAAATATTCCATGTTCTGCATTTCTCTCTCCCTTTCTGCATTTCTCTCAAGTCGGCGAATCTCATCCTTTAGAATTTTGGCCTGCTCCGTAAGGCGGGAAACTGACTCCTCACTCTCATTCAATAACTATTCAAGGAAAAAGAAGCAACAAAGTCCGCGTGAAATACTAAAAAGTAAGCTCATTGAAGTACAACGGTTTTGGTAATCATTACACACCTAAAAACTTTTTAACTTCAATCCAAAAATCTGAAAGGCAAAGAATAAATCTGTTATTCCATGAGTTACACTTTTACATTTTACTTTTTACGTTGTTATTTTGCTTTTTTAGGATGGTTTTGGGTTGGGTATTTTTTTATCTGTGTGTGTATGTGTGTGTCTGTTTGTGTGACAGTACCCTGTGCCGTGAAGTTCATCATTAGTGTACTGGCTTATATTTCAACAACACAAGTGCATGCTTAGAAATACCAGCCCATAGGAAATTTTCCAATTAATTTGACATGGACAGTATAAGATAACGATCCTTTTACTTTTAGGAACAGTCCAAGTGTTACCTCAATCCCTGTTTTTTTTTTTTATAAAGTACCCTTACATACACAGCCAACTAACCTGAGTAAGATGGTCAACCCTTTTCTGAGATGTAATCAAATTTTCCTTCAGGGTCTCTTCATCCATGCTGGGTGTGACAGGTTTAATCGCTGAGGGAATGGGAACAAATAATTATGACATCACTACATTTGGATAGAGTTCTACTACAAGTAAGGGAGCTTGATGTGTATAAAATCTTAATAATAGGAAAGGGGTGTGCAGAAAATCATGTTTTTTGTTGTATTGATTTATCACATTATATTTAAAAATGCATAAAAGTATTAAAAGAAAAATTGGTTGTTGAAAGGAAATGAAAAGTGATATTGTCGATGTAATTCTCTAAACGGGAACATCCAATTTTTTTAAAAATCTTTTTGTTTTCATTTTTCCCTTAAGAAGGTAACTCTCCACCTGTGATTTGACGCCCAAAGTCATTGGACCAATAGAAAGCAAATATTTATTGTCTGCTATAAACACAGGCTAGCAATTGGTCATCATTAATGAAACTCTAAACGCCTACATCAAGTTGAAGGTCTGATCTACGTGTTTATAGAATTCCACCCAATGGCACTGTGCTCAGCTTTGAATTAATATAAGCATTTATGGACCAATCCAACTTGACTTATGTGTTCAGAACTTTCAAAATTAAGGGATCTAAGCACATAAGTCATTTTTCTGCATTAATTTGGAAATAAGTTTTTACAAAACTTTGGCACAGCAAACCAGAATCATGTTTCAATCATGAAATGACGAAACTCATTCATAGTAAGTCTAAAAATAAAAAAATATTTAGTTTTTTGTCCCTCCTGTGAAATTTCTCACGCACTTACGGGTTTAGAGAATTTCATCGACGATTTTTTTTTTTTAAACTTAGTGCCTTCTGCTGGTGAGGTCATCTGATCTCGTAGCTTCGGCTGTTCTCCTTATTTTTGTGGGGACCATATTTTTATATTTGACCAATTTCAACTGTCCCGTGCACAGTCTCTAAGATTTCATGGACCATATTCATAGTGGTATATTTCTTATGCTCATCAATAGCCTATAGATGACACTTTCATTGTTAATGCACCTCAAACCCTCGTAAAGTCAATGATAATAAGAAGAAAAAAGGATGGGTTGAGTCACACTACCTGGTAGTTCATCAATGGGAGTAGACAACAGCTGTTCAAATGTTACACTGCTACCCTGAGTCGTCGCTTTCACAGCCTGCCAAAAAAATCACATATCATAACATATTATTAACCCTTTGCCTATTTCAAGGCAAAAAAAATCAGCTAGTTTTCTCTTTCTTTATTCAATTGAATTAATTTTAACGTTTTCAATGCAAGCTCATGTAAAATTAAAATTGATTTATTTGATCTTTTCTGGGTAAATCATATTTTCAGCATGTTTCTATAGCATTCTATTTTTAAAAAGGTAGATGTTATCTTCTCTGCATTTTTGTTTGTTGTCCATACTTCAGACTCATTGGTTGCGATTGGTAAAATGACCACTAGAGCCGAAAAGTATAACTTGTGCCCCCAAAAGTCTGTAATGATGAATTGATAACTTACCTTGATTGGTTCCACTTCCACAACCTCTGAGCCCTAGCAAGAAGGAAAAAAGTCATATCACATAAATTATTTTGGGATAAGTGAAGTGTCATTTAATGGATTTATGGGTTTTACTTTCTTTCTTCCTTTTCTTTTCTTTAATTCCTCTTTTAAAAATTCTGAACGTGTTTATAATTTTCAGACAAGTTAAACTGTACTATCTAAACCATTGCTTTCCTTTAATAATAAAAAACAACCTTTTTGATAGCTCCTTACTCATCACATATCAGAATTGGACAATTTGGTCAGCGATCATACTGGAAGTTAATTCTTAGTACTTACCTCTCCTGCTTGCCTTTCCTCCACAGGATGAGAGCTGATGGGATAAAATTCATGAGGTGAGATCGAATCGTCGGCCTTGCGTAATGCTTGCCGCTGAAGATGCTGAATCTCCCGTTGCAGACGAACGTTCTCCATCTCAGAGGAGTCAAGCTGACGTTGAACAAGAGCCACTGTCTTCTCCTGTTCTTCTCTTAACATCTGCATTTGTTCCTGGTTGGCAAAACCGAAAAATTGACACAATTTTTCTGTTGATTTGACATGCATTTTTATTCCCCTTCATTTTAAACATCTATATCGAACAGGAAATATGAAGGAATGGATTCAAATATCAACAAAGAAATAGACTGCCATACAAAAAAAAAAAACAACAAAAAAAGCAGATGAAATATTATCACGTTGGTCATACCCTGTTACTCGTATTTATTTAACTCATTTTACGCCAAACCCCAATATATCAGAGGGAGAACAATTTAACTCTTTGTGTACCATGAATCCAATTACCGGCATGAGCACGGTCTAACTCTTTGACTACAATTTGCCCATATGTCAGGAGAGCACATTCATGCTCCGCAAATCCACCACAATTTGTTTGTTTGTTTGAAGTATAGCCCAGTACATTCGCAGTGGACAATATCAGGGCTTTCTTTTTGGGTCATCTGATTACTCCAAATAGAAAGCAGCCTTGAGATCGTCCACAGTGGATGTACAGGGTTATACTTCAAACAAAAAAACAAACAAGAAAGCAAACAAAACTCTCCCACAACTCCCCTTCCTCAGTAAAAAAAATCAAAAGCACCACTAACCTTAAATTTCGACACCTGGGCCTTTTTATGCTCTTCAAGACTGGCCACTTTCTCCTGGAGTTCCCCTACGGCCTCTGCCTTGCCCTTTATCAACTCCTCTGTCCTGAAGACGGCAAGCAAATCATTTATATATTACCTACGGGTAATTGGCCTCCTGGGGTGTTGATATAATGATTTCTTACTCCTTTCAACATCAAAATTAAAAATGAATGTAATTTAGTAAGGGAAACGGAAATGGAGATGGATAGTTTACACACTATGGAAGCCACCAAGTACAGTCAAGTCCACATATAACGGCTAGTGCTATAACGGCACCTCCTGGTATAACGGCACTTTCACCACGCCTCCTTTTTCCTTCTATTAAACATAGTAAAAAATTACCGATGTGATGTCACCCATGCCCTTTATCTATACTGTATATAATAAGGGACTTGGAAAATCTGTCATTGCGAAAGGCTTCTAAACCACTGAACATTCAGATTTCAAATTTTATGTGCAGCATCATAAGGGTTTATAGAGTGCACAGTTTTCAATAGAACTCTGAAGTCTCTGTACTTTTTGTTTTAGAAACATTTCAATTTCCCCGTGTTCACTAGGCTCATTGACCCGCCCCAGGTTTAAACTAGCCACACCATTTGGCAAGGGAGGAAATCAAAACAAATGAGCCGTAAAGAACCGGTCCGGGTTTATTAAATTATAATTGAATATTATATCTGTGGGTTTTGTGTGGGTTTTTTTTTTTTTTACAAACACGGGCAAAGCAGTGAGCCCTGCTAGTTTCTTATATCACTGCACTACAGGTAAGCAGAGCTTTTAAATAACACATTCATTTACAAATTAAAAATTGTTAGACCTACGCTCAGAAGTTGTAGTAAAACAAGACAAGTTCTACAATGGAGCCCTCAAGGTTTATGAATACAGGGAAGGCCAAGAGAGACATGAAGGAGACGTGTGGAGAGAAAGAGGGAGAACGGGAAAAACATGAGTGTAACTCAGAAAGATTCAGGACAGAGAAAAGTGGAGGACTCTTGTCTGTGGCCTATATCCTGATAGGGGTGATGGGCAATGATGATCATTATAAATTTATAACACATAATCATCATCTTCTGTAGTTTAAAAAGTTACATTTATTTCTTTCAAAATTAAAAATAATCAAGTGGTCAATCATTGCATAAAGAGGCACCGAGCAGGCCTGTAAGTGCACCATGGAAAAATTGTCTGAAAATTTGTGTGTCATAATCGGGTCCAGGAACGTATGGAGCTGTGGTGGGGGTCAGGGTCAGGGTTGAATGTTCCCCTGAAGCTGTAGAATCCTTAGACAGGTGTCTGGATGAGTAGGTAAATGAAAGTGTTTCCGTACATTTTTATTTACCCTGTCACACTTTTCATCCAGGACCATAATATTTTTTTTCTTTTTCTTTCTTTTTTTTTTTTTGCCAATGTCAGCAAACTTACAGGCCTGACTGAATAACAGTGTTACATATACTTAGTTTATTATCCAGCCAGTTCAGGGTAGACCCTTCAGACAAATCAAATCACTGGATACTTCAGGCAGACCTAACAACAGACGCTTCAGACAACTTTTTGACAAGTCAAATCCCAATTCAAGTATGTAAACCATTCCAACCTGAGTCTGAAGGTAACTTCCTTCTCCTCCATGTCTGTGATGATCTTGGAATGTCTTTGGGCTAAACGGTCATGCTCCTCTTGGAATTGCTCTGCTTCTATTTTGGACACCTGCAGGAGCTCCCTTCGAAAATGGAAAAAACAACAACAAAGTAACACAATGTATTAAAGGGAATGCCACAACATCATTGTTCATTAATAGTTTTTTTATGTAGTTCTCCTAAGTATTCTGATTCAACTGCATTTTCCCCCATGCCCTTTTTCTCTTCTATTAAACGACAGTAAAAAAAAGTTGTTGATGAAACGGCACACATGACCTTTCTTTATGTTATAACGGCACTATTTGTAGGCAGAGATGTTAAGGCAATTGCCAATTACAAATTGTGGTCATATGCTCAGAAGCCAACTAAAATGCCTCTCGACTCTAAAGCCAGTCAACAGTCTGTAATGTGCTGTCATCACATGACTGACACTGGTTCATACAATCTCACTGGCATTCCACTCCTTTTTGAATAAAGCAATGAAATGATTCGGCATAAAGCCTATCCTCACCAAACTCACCCATTAACACCCCTCCCCTCCCCCCCCCCCACCCTTAATTATAAGGCTAATTTCATGTGTAAAAAGACACTATATGGGCATAATACAATTAAATATAAATATAATATAAATACAATAATACAATACATAGATGAAAAAAGGCCTGAGTGACAATAGAAGACCCAAACACAAGAAAAGGGAAACTTACTGAGTTTCTGACAGCTTGAATTTCAATTGATCGATAACCTTCTCAAGGCGCTCTCTGAAAAAAGAAAGGAAAAATATAATATATTAAAGGGACGATAGTAAAATATTAAATAATTTTAATTATCGGAAATCTTTTTTTCTTATCCCAGCATCATTCTCACTTTAAGAAATGTTAAAAAAGAAAAATGTCAAAGTCAAATGCCCCTCAGACTATGAAGAAAAGGAATAAAATTCTTCTAAATTACTTACACTTGAGCAAAACTTATAGACATCAAGAATCAATCGTAAAGGTGGCATTTAGAAGGAGGGAGGGAGGGAGAGGGGGAGAGGGAGGGAGGGAGGGAGAGGTAGAGAGAGAGAGAGAGAGAGAGAGAGAGAGAGAGAGAGAGAGAGAGAGAGAGAGAGAGAGAGAGAGAGAG
>JBCHJU010370328.1:0-14409 GCA_039654505.1 Plocamopherus imperialis
CTCCCTCTCTCTATCTCTCTCTCTCTCTCTCTCTCTCTCTCTCTCTCTCTCTCTCTCTCTCTCTCTCTCTCTCTCTCGTCCTTGTTCTATTTTGTTCTTTTTCTGTTTCATACCCCCTCTTTCTCCTATTGTTTCTCCTTCCTCTCCCATCTCGTCCTGTCTATTTCAACCTCCCCACTCCCCCATTTTATGTTTTATTTAAAGCTCTAAATGGGATTGTGAAGTTTGTCTGTTTTAGTCATAACTACAACATCATTATTTAATAACTCACAACCTTTGGAGCATGGATAGCTCAGTGGATAGGGCACTCGTCCACCAAATCAATGGTCACATTTTCAATCCCCCGCTCTGCAGGCTTGATTTGAAATCCTAATTTTTCAGGTTTTTTCCCATCCCCTCGTCCTGTGGTAGGCAAGATGAATGAGTGCCTAGTGCCATCGGAGATGTATGATAAACTAGAAGGGATCATTGATGATTAAAATCAAAAAGAGCAGGCCATATCGGCTGTCATTCTGGCAAAATTAAATCCTACCAAAGTAGTAATTTCTGTATCATGTACCCTTTCAACCTCTTGTACCCCAGACTTATTGACTAATTCTTTACTCTGAATTCAAGTAGAAGAGGGACAGATCAGAGAGGGAGTGTGCTATACATCCCGTAGCATACAGGCCCAAACATATCAATAACATTGCTGGAAGATTGTTAACTCTTGACGCAAAGAGGCCATTATAAATTATTATTACATGCCCAAGTTTAGTAAAACGATTACAACAAATGAAAGAAAAAGTCACAGGGATTATTGTTATTGACATGATCAAAGAGGCTGGGTATAGATAGGTTATATCCATTGTTGCTATGGCTTCTTTCATGCTTTCTAAGGGAAAAAATGGGACTGATTTTTTGTTTGTTTCTAAGCTGTAAAGAGTCTAGAGTAATTCACCACATTATTGTAAAGATTTTTTTTTTTCAACAGGAGTCCTATGCATTTTGTTGCAACTTGAATCCATCCAGTGGCAAATTCAGACCCATCTCTGGATTTTTGAACAGCATAAAGGAGTGCATTGGTGCCATTAATTCCTGTTTCGAAATTCCACAGTTGTTGAAGGTGTGAAAGTGTCTTATAGATCCTATGGGTCTGTGACAAAAGAATATAAAATTTGCCGTTTAATTTGAGGAAAATTTGCTGAGTACAGTAGTTACCGCCTATTAGTCAGGTCCATGGGAAGCAGCATAAACGGACTATTAGCCGGAACGGACTATTCACTGGTCCCCGATCAGCTGACAATGCAACACATGTCAAGAGTCAATTTATTTATCTAACCTTATCATCGGACCAGGACACACTCTGTCAATTGTTACCATTCGGTTTTTTCAATTGTTTTCATTTATTTATTTATTTATTTTGAGACAATCCGAAATGCCTTGGGTTGAATATCAATGGATACACACGATGTGTAATTAGTGCCTACATAATGGAGATAAGAACAGTCTACCCCCACGATGGCAAGCTTATCACGTCGTTGCATAAGACCCGGTCTGGACAACCAGATGCTTTGCATGCATTATCAAAGGTGTTGTTAACGAGGAAGAGAAGGCGACACGTAATTGGCTAAGACTGCAGCAGTCGGACCGTAGGTGACGGACAGTGTGTTTACGATGATGTCTTATTACATATGTACATAATGTATACACATCGCCAGACAGCATACGTTGTTTTATTGCGGGGAGAGGACAAAAGGCAAGGCCGTCTTTATAGTGTGCCATGATGGCCTTGCAATAGGCCATTCACTCTTTAACGTTGGGTCCATTCTGCCTCATTGGATAAAAGCGGACTATTAACCGAAACTCAGGATTTCTGAGTGGCCTATTAGAGGGTTATCTATATAGCAAAAAATTACATTTCGTCTGAAAAGCGGACTATTAGGCGGAACGGGCTATTAGCCGGAGAACTAATTGGCGTAACTACTGTAGTTCTTTCACAAACAATGCTTTACATCAGGATTAATCAATGAATGATACATGCTGAGACGTAAAAAAAGTGATTCATAGCAT
This sequence comes from Plocamopherus imperialis, assembly GCA_039654505.1. Lineage (NCBI taxonomy): Eukaryota > Metazoa > Mollusca > Gastropoda > Nudibranchia > Polyceridae > Plocamopherus > Plocamopherus imperialis. The sequence continues at coordinate 2,053 of JBCHJU010370328.1, forward strand.
TGTTCAACTTACCAGGGTTTGCTTCTTATCTGTTCACACTACTTGGGGGCAATTTATAAATAGTGGTGGTCACGGTGGCACAGCAATTGTGCTTTGGGCTCACAGCCGAGAGGTTGGTGGTTTGAATCCCATCAGGGACATTGTGGTTTAACCCTTGGGCAAGGTTATTTACACTGATGGCCTGTGTTTGCGGTGCTGCTCTGCACTGCGTATTGACGCTCAGTTTTCGGTCAAAAAACCAAAAGACAAATTTCCCTTCGGGATGAATAAAGTGGAATTTATTTATTTTATTTATTTCTTTTTTGTACTGAGTATGATTTAAGTCTCAGGCTACAATTTTCTTTCGATTGAAGAGTCACTAACATGTCTTCACTTGCAATTGAAACATCTTGCTACAGACTAATACCTGCAGGAGTATAGACACAAGTATGAGGCAAGGTGCTAGATTACAGCACAATGAAATCGATCCTTTAAAAATTTTAAGGAGCGTATTGGTTCAGTCAGTAAGAAAGCTCTTCTACTCCTTAGCGAGTTGGTGCTACTGTCCTGGGTTCAAGTCTCATTGGAACACAAATTTTTCTTTCTTATTTTTCTATTAAAAAATTGTTCCCTCACTGTTTGTTATCATTCTCTATGGGGGCTCATTGAAGGTGTCTAGATCTATCATGTCGGACCTTTTTCATTGTGACTAATACCTACCGGTACATAGTTCCATAACTTCATCTCAATAACTATGTAAAAAACCTGACATTTCAAAGGACTCACCCTGTGATTCTATTTTACCATCTATCAATATCCTCATTTATTCTTATGGTGTCACACAATAATTCCTTGCTCACTCTTGAAAGCACACTAAATGCCTTTGATAACCTTAATTCAACAGGTTAATTGAACTTTGCTCAGAAACCCGATCAATAGCGAGTGAATTGTTTTTTAATTAATATGATTTTGATCCTATGGACAGTTAATAATGAAAGTCAACAGCCTCAACATTGCCTCCAACACTAATATCAAAGTCACTGCCAAAGTACGCCATGCTAAACTGACTTTGTCACACCACTGCAATGTTCTAAATAAAACATTTTTATTTTGTTATTACAGTAGAGGGGAGGGGGGAGGTGTAGTGGCTCTGCGGACAGAGCGTTGGGCTTCGGACTGAGAGGTCAGGGGTCCAAACTGCCGTAGAGAAGTGTGTTTTTTCCTAAAGCAAGAAAATCATGCTACATAAAACCAGGATAAACTCCGGCCCTATAAGCCAAAAGGCTTGAAAGGACTACTTTTTTTTTGTTACATGTATAATGTTTATTGTATATCATACAATTAATTTTTAAAATTCCTTTATATTATTTGTTGTCCAAATCTTTTCAAATTTAATAATTAAATAAATATTGTATGGTACCAGTTGCCAAATGAAGATTCTCCATTAGTATAAAACCTACATAGTGTAGAGGAGCCGTGAAAGGGTTAACGTTTTCTTTTTGTGGTTGACATAGTTCAGCTTGTCTGTTCTGAAGTCCTCACTATGTATTTGACATATGTACATTTTTTTCCCGTTTCAATGATCATTGAAGTCCACATTTGATTTTTTTCATTTTTTAAAGTATTTTTTTTTTTTTTTTTCTTTTTCTTTTATTGTCTTCAGTTTGCTATGAGTTCAAAGAAAGATGACAGCCAAATTCCTCTTGAAGTTTTGCGACGTAATCAAAGGTATTCTTAGTTGTCTGTTGCTTAGGTTCAAAGCTTTACTGGTTTCAGCTTGGTGACTCAATTTAATGTACATGTATGTATTTATGTATTATGTAGGCACTTTGGTGTAGGTGTGTTAAAGTGCATAAATTTCAATCCATCATCAAACTTACACATGCAATACAAATCTGCTATATAGATGGCTGTGTACAAATTCTGTTACTAAAAAAAGTTTGGGTTTACCATTTCTTTTCTTTTCTTAGGCCAAGCAGCCGAGCAGATGTGATGGAATATTTATCATCAGATAATAGATTGACTGACAGCCGTAAAGAGGAATTAGACCAGCTCATAGAACAGGTTTGATTATTTTACCCCATTTAGCTCATTCTGCCCTTATGACAAATATATTGGCGAAAAACGATCACACCCATTTACTCATGATGAATATTCTCGTTAGTGACTTAGTTGTTTTATTCTCTATCAAATCCAATCCAACAAACTTTTTTTTTAGTATGATGCATTGTGTGAAAGGTCAGGAAGGTATCTTGACATCAAATGAATGTGATGTCCAGGGATTTTGATAGCAGTTGATGGTTTTATCGTCGATTTTACCCTGACTCAACAAAAATGTCATTTGTCACTCGTTTGAAAGGTGTCATACGAAAGCCTAAAATCTAAAAGGTTTACAGCCAATGAAGTCCGGTGGCTCATTCGGCTGTAGATCTAGTCTATAGTGACTGAAGTGATAGTGAGACAGAGGAAAGTGAGGATGGGTGTAGATTTAGATCTAGATCTAGAAGAACCATTGAGCTGGTGACAGCAAGGGGGGCGTGGCAAAACACTGATCATGTACCCACTGACATACCCTTACATTTTCATTAGTTGGGATTACATTTTAAGGCATTTTGAGCTTTTCAGTTATTGTCATTATGTGTGGTATTTGTAACAAGCTTACTTCCAACTATTGGATTGTGATCATCAAAACATGGCAGGTACCCCAGGTAAAATGTTTTCTGTTCTTTTATTTATGTTTGTTTTCGTTTTTATGGATTGTTATTTTACATCTTTGTATTTGTTTTTTTTATGTGATTGTAACTAGATTTATGAATTATGTTTTATACTACAAATTATACGAACTATTCCTGTACGTTGCGTACTTCTAATCTATTTATATGTAATCCGTAATTTTGGGTGTAGGCCTATAATTATTCATTGCCCTTTGTTTTTGTTTGTTTTGTTGTTGTTGTTTTTAAATGAATATAATATGAAAAATATAATAATCAAATTACCTTTTTCTAACACTCACATTCATTGAGCTACTTACTCCTGAGTAAAACAAAACAAGAATCATGCAAATCGGTTCCGTAGTTTATTTTACATGAACATTTTTTTCTGAGACTACCCAAGACACCTGTAGCATTGGAAAATGTGCTGGTATCTGGGGGAAGATTCTTACTGGACCGCTCAGTAAGGAATTAGTTAACGCACCTTTTTTGATGATTGACATGTGTCACCTTGGTATGGTCTTTTTGAAAGTGTCAGTAGCTTGCTGAAAGCTCTTCCATTAGGGTCTGAGACATGGCACACTACAAAGACTAGCTCACAGACGCGCTAGACTCATAAAAATGATTGTAGCTGTTCTGCCAAAGAATAATAATAAAGTTGAAGAAGTTTATTATTATTCTATGTAACTGATGTTACTTGCTCAAAGAATTTTGTATTTCGTTTCCAATTCGTTCGTCGTTAAACATTTTGATACAGTTAAGAACAATTGCAACCATAAGAACTGAGGAAAGGTAAAAAGAAAAGAAAAACGATAAGAATTATATCGTTAAGAGAAGTCAATATTGTCAATATTGTCCCAATTCCGTCTACCAGGTGTTGTACATAATTAAAATAAACAAGGGGAATAACCATTACCTTTACAGTAATGACAAAAGTTTATTAATGGATTGTTTCCCTTCATCAGTAAATCTGGTGAGAAGTTATCTTAGAACTTGTTAGAAAAAAAAGAATAACAATGGGCATTTATTTATAAACAAAGTATATCACTACACAGGCTATCATAGACATTATAATATAATGAAAATGGGATAAATGACTACCTAGATCTAGTTCTTCATTATAACTTCTGGGAGTTCAGTCGTTTAACACTGAATAATTTAATAAAGATATATAAGATTTAAGTTTACGACTAAATCAAGATTGTATCTGACTCTGACAAGCAAAAAACATGCATTAAAAGTAAAGAATGAGTGTGCACATTAAGATCTATGTAGCCCACTCAAACGAAGAGCAAACTTTCCTTTGTAAAAATCTAAACAAACAATTTGTTGCTCAAGAAAGCCATTGTAACAAGAGGAACAGTGCCAGTATCACACATTGTTCTAGAATTCAGATCTTAGCTGAATTCAACCCATAATATGTGAATATATGACACATCTATATGAATGTTTTAAAGCCTTATAATCAAGCAAACCTGTCTTCTTTCGTCCACTAACTACCAGACAGCTTTCGTTTAAAGTTTAATGAGCTGATAGTTAGCCTTCTCTTCGTTATGGTTCAAACATGGCGGTAGAGATGTGAGCGAAAAGGCAATTCTTGTTTAAAGGGACCCTGAGTCCCTCGACCAACAAACTTTTTAAGTCATAGAAGGGTGAATAGGGATATGTGATAGCAACTTATACACACGTCATGAATTAGGGCCTACAGTATTCACCTTGAACATTGTAAAGTGTTAAAGACAAAGAATGGAATAACAAACAAAAAAAACCCCCCAAAAAATGAGCCCAATAATGTATAGACATTTACAGATTACACGGATGTTTGAGAAAAATTCTAAAAATAAGATGGCCCGATACCATTTCTTACAAAGAACTTCTGAAGAATCATAAGGAAACGGGGATGAATGGGTGGACCTGGAGGGAAAGCGTCAAGTAGGAAGACCACGGCAAACAGGACGATGATGACAAATATAGCCAAAGAGTCTTGTCTTATATCATAAATATGGCTTGAACTGAGGAGGGTCTCCGAGAACCGTGTGTGCTGTAGAAATATCGGTGGAGCCCTATGTTCCACAGGGAATCAAGAGGCTGAACTCTTCTGTGCAATTAGCCGATAAATCAACATTGGCACGATTTAACTTTTTGACTACCTCCTGCTTGAATATCGGGATGAGCACTAACATGATTGGGCTTATGCTCCACAAAGAATTAAGTCAAATAAGTCAAAGTTGTGATAGCATTACTGTTACCATTTCCGCTCCCATAGATTTTGTCATCCATCATGTCGTCTTTGACAGCTGACAAGATCTCCTCCACTCCTCCTGGTTCTCTGCTATTCTCATCATGTCCCATCATAGTTTCATGGCTGTTCTTTCCCGGATGTGATCCTCCCACTTCTTCTACTATTTGCCTATCTTTTATTTTCCCTGTATAGTGGCTTGTAGGATGATTTTAGCTAGATCCATGGAACTGGAGACATGACCGTACCGTTTCAGTTTGCGTTGCTTGACCAATGATAAAAGGCCTGAGTGTGCTTTCTTATGCAGACCATATCACCAATGTGATAGTATAAAGAGGGATTTGGGGAGTGGGGGGGGGGGTAGATGGGGAAAGAGCAGGGGATAAAATAAACTTATGAAGCATTGAAAATCCTAGGGTACTATCCTACCTCGTGACTGACATGTGTTGGTTGGTATAGGACTTACTTATCTATGTACTATTAATATTTATTTAGAGGTGTCCCGGTTTTGTATATTTTTCGTAATTTGTTTTTAGTTCAATATGAACATTTTTTATTTAGTTGTGTTTCAATGTAATTACTAAATATATTTTCATTTAATTTCCCTCCCTGTTATTAAAAATTGTGACTTAAAATGAACTTTAAAATGTATTGTATATATTGACGATTTACTTCCCCTGAAACAGTTGGGCTGTTTTTAGCAAAATCTAGCTTGCAAAGATGAGACTGAATAGATCTGCAGTGATGCACAGAAATTCCGGCCGGGGAACCCACAAAATTAGCACTAAATTTTTTTTAAAGAAAGGATAAGTCACATTTTTTTTTTGTTCACAGTTTAGCCCGGACGATTGGCCACCAACGTCAACAGCAGAGGCAGCACCAAGCTCTCTGTCCTCTGGTGCATCAAGCGAAGAAAGCGAAGAAATTGTCAACAGCATATCATCTCCTAGTCGGGGTCAGCACAGCTCAACAGCTCTCTCCACTTGGGGCAAAAAGATCAGAAAATTCAACTCAGTGAATCGTTTGAACAGGTTGCGGGAAGTTGATATAAAAATGCAAAAATACAAGGTAGGTCTTAGTTGTGAGCCCTTGGCTTCATGCATTCAAATACTACCAATGCCGTTGTTTATAACTTATCAGAACGTAATTTACAGTCACCAATATATAATTGTTACACTTGTGTGCTCTTGTTACGCCAGCGTAAGCTAGTGATGACATACGAGACGATTAGCGACTAGTCAATCGACATCTGTGTCTGTATACCATGCTTTCTTTGATGAGAACAAAGACACAGTTAGGTAGACAGGTAAGGGTAAAAGCAATAAACGAGCAAAGAGGTGTAGGGGTGGGTCGGATGGATGGCTGGTCAGTCAATTGCCTATTGCTTGGTCAGTTTCGGGATACTATTTACTTTATGGGGTGGGAATGTCTGCACAACCAAATCAGTATTGGTGCCCACAGCCTTCCCGGCAGATAGCGGAGATAGATCCCCCTCCCACCCCCTCGATACACACACACAAAGAACACATCGGATTAAAGAACACGTGTGACCACTGTAATGGTTTTTTGCATATTACAGAGGACGCTTCTGCTTTCTAATGTTCTAATTACTTTTCTTGTCCATTGTAAAATGAAATCTTTATTTTCATGATGTAACAGGGTAGGTTGTGATCATCTCCAGGGGACAGTTGTTGTGTCAGCCATATGTGGCTGGTACTTTTTTCAATAAAAGAAGGAAATCAATGTTGTCCCTTCACGACGTTTGACTGTGTATCGTTATCTGCGATCGTAATCCACAGGGACCTCCATCGCACAGATCTGCCCATATTGGCCCATGGATTCCTGAAGAAGAGACAGCACTGATCGAAGAAACCTTGAGACAAGGAATCGGTGAGAATATTTTGAAAGAAAAAATAGAAGAAAAAAAAGAAAAGAAAATTCATCATTTAATTCATTAACTGAAAGCAAGAAAATAGAAGGAAATAAAGATTTGAAATATTGTCAAATGATTGTTTAATAGGACATGCTATTATGCTTAAATTTCGTATACAACACATACAGTCTAGTCTTGCTAATCCGGAATTCGCTAATCTGGATGCCTTCTTAATCTGAATGATTGGCTGAAAACAAATTTTCGTTCTTGTTATTTACAGTAGTTACTGTCTAATTCGTCTCCGGCTAACTGGACATTTCACCTTCCTGGACATTTTTTCAGTGAAGCGTTTTTTTTAAATTATCGAAAGCACCCCTCTAATTGGATGATCTAAGACAAATATTTCGTGTAATTGGATGTTATAATTCAGGAAAAATGGTTTTGATCATCAACTTTCAAAATCATTCAAGGGCCATAAAGAATATAACTTTGCAAATGAATGGACTTGTGCTCCAGGGTGCTGAGCGTAGGGAAAGGGGGTCTGGCAAGGGTTTATTGGTGGATACTGGTCCAGGTGTGAATAGGGCTAAGGTGTCAAAAACCGCTACAGAGTATGGCAGCTCTAAAGCATGCAACACACTGTCTAGGCATATGCAATGACGTGGTTGTTGGCAAATCACATTTCATCCTAGTGTTTAAGTGACCACCCCCTCGACCCATCGGTCTCACGCTTGACATGTTTGAACAGGTTGAAGAAGAGGAGGGAGAAGGCGAATGAGTATTGTTTTTTCTTTGACGTAGGGTTCACTCACTGTCACCGTGATTTCAATGGGCCCCTAAAAGCAAGCCTGCTGGAAGAAGCTATGTAATAATACAGTAGCCATCCCTCTGATTGGTCAGAGCACAATGATTCTCTGTTTTGTTTTCCGTGGTCGTCTGCCAGAGTCCCATTGCTGTATTTGCTCAACAAGACAATTCGGTATGGGAACATAACACGTACAACACCCAATTTGATGATGTGATCATTGTCCAATGGTGGACTATCGGCCATCTCGTTTGACGATTTTGGCTAGATGGACGTTTGCCTAATTGAATGTTTCGTTTAATTTAACGTTTTTGGCTGCCTCCGGATTACTGTCCAATTAGGCGGTAACTACTGTAATTTAATCTGGAATTCCTTGTTCCGTATCTGAACGCTAGATTTGGGGACAGATTGCTGCTTTTGCTTTGAAAAAATGTCATTGACATTGTCATATGATCACAAGCTTGGTTAGATCTTTTCTCCTCTTCTTTTTTTTTTCTCTTTTCTTTTCTTTCCGAAAACTCATGCAAAGCTTTTTATTTTTGCTTTCATGTTCTCTTTTGAGCATGGTTGAAGAAGAAGATAGAATGAAATTACTAGAATTAAATGGTAAAAGACGCATGATGCCTGTTAATTAAAAGCAAGAAAGCCTTAAATGTAACATCAGCTACGTGAGAGAATTATCATTGAAATATCTGAAGTTATTGCACAAGCGGAAAAGACCTTTCATAAAATGAAAACAGTCTATAAGTAATAAGAATATCTGGATTGAAAGAAGAAAAAAGGGCCCATTTGTGGGATATGAAATCCATTGGATTTGTGATGCATGCATGGATGCGAGGAATGGGGAATTTTGAAACGGACAGAAATAGAGTTCTTAAAACAGAATGCTTCATGATATGCCAATTTGGCACTAGGGCTTACTAGTCCATCCTATGACAAGAAAGCCTTTCCCTTGGGTTCAACATCAATGCAGTAATTCTCTAAAAGACATTTCCATCATGTGGACGTGTTGCTTATTTTACTGCAACGTTATAGAGGGGATGGTGGGGTTGCTGTGGAGGAGGGGAGCCATGTGGGACTCAGATAGGGATGGATCAGTTTGATGCAGACAGACTTGGAGTCCAAATTTGGTGGCCATCCCCCATTCATGTACATTGTGTTACGAATGGGGTAACTTGCTATCTAGAAGGAGTGTTTTTGAAAACAAAGGGTGGCAGAACATCCTGTTTATGGCAGTGCCTATTTTGGGGCATTATGGTCACCACTATATAGTTCTTGATATTTTCCCCGTACATCATCTCTCCTTTTTGCTACATTTTATTATCATTTATTATCATAGCATATTTGTATGACTATTCTAAATGCTTCTTTTCCTCTTTGGCATCTCTTTTTTCACCCTGAGATGACCCAAGTGGTTAACGGGGTGTAAAGTATTCAATCAATTCATCATGATATGCCAATGACAGTGAGGAATTCTCTAATAAGGATAAAGGAATCTGATACAAAAAAGAACTCGTTACATGTAACGAAATCTGAGACAAAATATTCCAGCCATTTAATGAGGAGAGGAAAGTAAGAACATCTTATGACAGGAGGGATGGTAGAAGAAAGATGAAGCAGGTGAAGACAAAGAGAAAAAATTCTGACCAGGAGAAAATTGTACCTAGATACATGTGTTTATTACAAGATGTAATTATTCTATATGCATTAATTGCAGTAGTTTTTTTCTTTTTTTCTCTTTTGAGATGTGAATAATTTATCTGCTTAGCTTAAAATTATGAGATTTGTATAACTGATGAATGATGATTTTTACTAAAATGACTGAATTTTTCAATTTTTCTTCAAGGAAAATGGGCCACCATAAAGGAAATTCTAAAGACGCCACGTTCCACTCAGCAGTTAAAAGACAAATGGAGAAATATCAAGACTAAAGACATTGAAGAGGTCTCCAAGAGACTTGGTATTAAGAATCCTCAAAGAGGAACTTAGAGGGGACTAGATTACCTCGCTTTGGCCACCTCGGCAAGCTCTGCAGGAGCCAACCTGCATGCAACTGCTGTGGTGGTCAAAGACAGGAAGGAAATTGGAAACAAAAATCAGACCCTTAAATCTTCCGTCAATTGACGGAATTCCGCAATTTGTAAAAAGTAAAGTAAAGTTTAGTCCCGTGTCTGATACAGACGTTGGGGAAGTGTCATGTTAGTGGGACATTCATCCTGAGCCATCGACATTTTGTGGTAGGGTGGCGAGCTCCTTTCCTTGCTGAGTATGCAGAATGGAGGCAGAAAATGTCCTGGCACTACTTGGGATCGAATTTGGGATCTTCTGTTTGAAAGGCGAGCGCACTAACCACTGCGCCCCTCCAGCTGCAAATTGTAAACCCACCTAAATTTGCCAAGTCCTAAGTTCTCGTGCACTAGAAAAAGTAAAAGTAAATGCCCAACTTTTGGGTTCTCCTATCTAACTGTGGCCTGAAGTCTAAAAATAGATTTTATGGATTGGTTGATCTGCTTTGGCCAACTGCGCCAGGCTGCATGCGAGCTTGTGTGCGAGCGTGCGTGCGAGTGTGCGTGTGAGCGAGCGTGCGTGCGAGCGCCTCTCTTTCTCGTCCGCAGCACGAAATACAGAGTTGTTTCACATTTATGTCTTCACGCACATTCATGTTCTGTCTTTCTTTTTCCTCACCAACAGTATAATTGGTTTGGTCAAAAGAGTGACGGAAAACTGACAGAATTGATTTGTTATTGTTATGTCTACGACGTACTGTACTGTTCAGTCACCGCGATTTCAATGGGCCCCTAAAAGCAATAGGCCTAACATAGGCAGGTCTGTTTTAAATCAGAATCTGGTGTCATTCCCATCATTGCGCATCTAGATCTAGACATCTCTGGATTATAATTATATCTAGATCTAGACTAGAGACAGTCCATTCTATGTTTATGAAAAAAAAATATTGATATTATGTTCAAGTTTTAGACCCTCTTTCGTTGCATTGCAAGAATGCAAATTAAGTACAGTTTTTTGCTAATTAAGTACAGTTTTTTCTCCTCTTAGATGATGCCAATTTTTTCACCCCCTCAACCCCAACTCATGTTAGGGATGTTGGGATCCTTGTCAATAAAGGACATTACTGTTCCCAAATTACAAGCTTTGTTGGTGAGGGTGAGGAATTCAGCCAATGAAACCATCTCTCTTTGCTCCCTCTACCTCAATCCAGATAAACCAATACCTGCAGGTGAGTTAGACAACGTCATTAGCCAATTGCTTAAACCCTTTATCATTTTGGGGGACTTCAATGCCCACTCTTCTGGGTTGTCGGATTAACTAGATAAACCGCTGCCGATTGAGGTCAAGAAATAGTATCTCTCTCTCTCTCTCTCTCTCTCTCTCTCTCTCTCTCTCTCTCTCGATCCGTTTTTGTGCATACCCAGAGAGTCTTGGACTTGTTGAAGGACAAGGCCCTTTCCATGATCCACAGGACGAGAAGCCAGGACGAGGCTACCATCAGGAAGTTGTGAATGGCTAGCAGTATGAAGCACGGGTACACCTTGGAATTGGAAGGAGGTAAAGGGGTAGGGTCGGAGGATGGACATGGGTTGCCGTCAAAGATGAAGGCAAAAGGGTCAAGAGGTCAAAAAGACATATTATATAAATGGTGTGAGGAGGTCAGGTGATTGGGTTCAAAAGGTCACAAAGGCAGGTGATTGCGATCAAGAGGTCATCCAATGCAGGCAAACGAGATCAAGAGGTCAAAAAGTATCCAAAAGGGGTTTAGAGGTCTCAAAGCCATGCAAATGGAGACACAGTCCTAGTACAGTCTTCAAAATTGATCTAGCATAGGAGACAAGGCCAGAGTATTTTTTGTTAACGCTGAAAAAGCAGGCAAGCGCGCATGCCCACACACACACGCACACACACACATACACACACACACACACCGACACAGAAACTTCTCTCTCTCATTCAGTCTTAACTCTGTGTCTCTATCTGTCTGTCTGTCTGTCTGTCTTTCTGTCTGTCTTTCTGTCTGTCTCTCTGTCTCTGTCTCTGTCTCTGTCTCTCTCTCTCCTTCTCTCTCTCCGACTCTCCCCCTCTCTCTCTCTCTATCTTTCTTTCTCTCTCTCTCACTCTCTCCCTCTTTCTCTTTCTCTCTCTCTCTCTCTCTCTCTCTCTCTCTCTTTCTCTGTCTCTCTGTCTGTCTGTCTCTCTCTCTCTCTCCCTCTATCTCTTTTTCTCTCTCTCTCTTTCTCTCTCTCTCTCTCTCTCTCTCTCTCTCTCTCTCTCTCTCTCTCTCTCTCTCCGCCCCCTCTCTGTGTCTCTCTTTAGTTTTATAGCTTCCTATAAAATTTATCGCGCGTTGACAAGAATACTCATCTATTTGAGTTTGTCAGCATTAACTACTAAGATTAAGAATGAAGCGATAGAGAGATGAAGATTAAAACCATGGCCCGCCATGCCTATTTTATTTGCATCACATGACGGAATGGTTAATGTTATCACTTACTTGGTAGATTTTGCATGACATCCTGCTTCCATTGTGAGGCCTGGAGCCGTAATAATGCTATTAGGGGGTTTCTGCATGCGGACGACAATAAATGATGGGACTGCCAAGTTAGCGTGCCTGGCCAGACGGCCACCATTCGCCCCCTCCCCACCCCCGAAACACACTGCCTGGTCCATCGCTGAGAACCATCCTCATAATGAACGCGGACCCACATCCCCCACTCCAAACCCCGGTCCAAAATAAAAA
>JBCHJU010371436.1:0-14393 GCA_039654505.1 Plocamopherus imperialis
CTGTGGCAATGGTCGTGATTGGCCGTCCTCTAAAATTGCTGCCAAATTTGGTGAAATAGAACTGCATGGCTTTATTGCCAATAAATGCAATTGAGATAATTATTTGATTTAAACTTATCTTTCGGTCCTGTTTTATACAATTGTTCTATGTTTTATTTGTTTTCATTCCTAATTTTAGAATCTACAGCCTTTTCAATAAATGCTATACTTTTGTGGAGCAAAAATAAATTGCATTGCACGATTCAGTATTACTGTAGCCTACCAACAAAAAGACCACTAAAATTTTTTTTTGCCTTGGTGCCCTGGCAAATTGCCTCGGTGCCCTCTGATTTTTTTGCCCCCACCGAGGCAATTTTTGCTTGTCCTCCTGAAAACCTAATTCCAGCCCTGCTTTTCACAACTTTTTAATAGCATACTTCAGTTTGTATGTGATATGTTTGGGTTTAGATGTATTTGAATGACAATTTATCTTGTACAAGTAGTGGTCGTCTTTTTATCACGTTGTCAACCAACAGTCAACAGCGATGCCTTATTGCCGATAAGGCCTAGTCTCGAGGGTTAGCCTAGTCCAGGGCCTATGCCGGCGACCCGGGTCCGAATAGACTGGATTATATTTGGACCCGGGTCCGAATAAACACTTTGTAAAAATGTTCCAAGTGTACATGAATTTATATAAGGGGATTTAATACAGTACATGCAAAAACAGCTCATTTCATTTAGTTGACATTACTCATTACTTTACATATATATATAGGCCTATATATCGGGTGGCCCAAAAAAAAAACGTCGCCAACTTTGAAAGCTTACTATACCATTGTCACTGTGAAATGTGTAGAATGCTTCGGAACACTATGAAAGAAATCAATTCTCTACAATGTGTGAAAATTTGAACCTGAGATTGATTCAATGATTCAAAAGTTATGAGATATACAGTAGACGGATGTCGCTATGCACGATATCATGGAAATATTGGGTAACCCAAATGAACAAGACAAAACTTCTCCAACTTTGAGAGCTTACTATATCATTGTCTCCGCTTAATTATTTTTTAGCTTTCAAACATTACGAAATCAGTCAATACCCTACTATGATTGAGGGAGGTCCCATTGCATCATATGGAAATCGGATGTCGGAATCCTCATTGAAAAAGTCTAATGACACAAAAAAAAGGAAAGAAGGTTGTGATCTTGATCTGCCAATGATGTTCCTCTATAACTTAGTGAAAACGATATCCTACTGGACAAAATTGTACTGAACATTCTCCCTCAAACTTATATTGTCTGTTAGATTTATCAAGCCGAACTTTGTCAGTCTTGACTTCACACTCATTCAACTGTCTTAGTAGATCTAGATCTAGTTTTAAGTTGTCATTTTTTAGAGTTGGTCTATCTAGATCAAGTTCTGCGAATAACAGGATTTGTAGGTCCAGTTGTAGATCTAGATCTAGGTGTAGTTCAACTCTGTATCTGTCTGTTTCTAGATCTAGAGCCTCGTGCTTTGATTCTCAAGATTGTATTCAACAAAACTGACGCTCAGAGGGCTTACTAATTGTTAGGGTAAGCGCATGCGGGGAAATTCCTTTCTGATATTGTCTTAACAATAGTATGCTTGAATAAATCCATATTGTGACCGTTCTATCGTACCAATCTTTATGAAATTTTGCCAATCAGTACAAAATGGGTTGTTTTATAAGTCTGCCAATTTATAGGTGACTTGGTTTCATAGTGGCAACTTTATTATCTTTTAAAGTTGGAGACGTTTTTCTGGGCCACCCTATATATACAGTATAACTCGAATTCAACAAACTCGGACAGAACGAACACCCTAGATTCAACAAATTCGGGGAAAATTTCCTTTTTTATTTCTTCATTGACATTAGTAAAATCTCATTTTTCCAACGAACTGATCTCCAACCCAACCTCAGTTAAAACGAACCCAAACGTTCATCTGTAGAGGACCCTCCATGAGAAATATCTCAAATAGCCAGTGGTGGCTGACCAAAAAAACAAAAAAAACCCAAATATGTTTGATTAATAAGCCTTGACCTTTAACTGTGGTGGGTTAGGGTAACCGGCGCAAATGGTGTGGCATGCATGATGAAAATGATGCAACGTCTGCCCAGCTCTTTTTGTACCAAAAGTTAGACTGGTTATTTCCCTTGAAATCTGTGCATTCTAATTGTGTTGCCTTCAACGAACCATGGATCCAACGAATGTTTTAGAAAATCCCATCTGGTTCACACTGAAACCAATTTTTTTACTGTATTTATATTATTATATTATAGGCCTAATTAATATATATATATGTTACTGTTACATATTATTATATATTTTAAAGTGGCTATCGCTCGGTCCCCCCGATCTATAAGCTAATGGCTATCGCTCGTATCCCAATCTATAAGCCAAGGGCTTAAATCTCTGTCCCGTAGCTGATTGGTGAATCAGCACCATCCATGGTTTATTCTTCATATTCAGTGAATCCATGAATTATTGCCTGTATTCTTCAATTCATCCATTATGTGGTAAAACAATGATTTTCGACAGATTTGAAAAAAATTGTACAACTTGTGAAGACGACGTAAAGGCCTCACACTCATCCATCATAATGCGTCATTTCTCCCGTTTTTGTCGATGAGCATGGTGTTCTATTTCCAGTTTGTAAATATATAACTTTCTGCAACCTATACTCAGCGTCACATTAAACTGGCCAGTGCTTATCTGTCCATAGCGTCAGAACAACATGTCGCAATTCACAACCCAGACTATGGCTTGAAAGTCAATACAATTCTACACAACATGACTCAAAATCAGGATGATTGATAAACATTTTCATTCCTTTATCAAAGGTACAAAAAAAAGCAAAAAATTGGACAACTCAAAATGAATTGAAATCGTGGGCCGAAAAGGACATCTGGTGATAATGATGGGCGGCTGATCAAACACTATGAAGACCACCCTTTTGTGTCGGTCAGAGACACTGTAAATTATCAATTCCGGATTTCATCAACACCCATAAGAGGGAGACTCAAAGAGGCAGGACTCAAATGTCGATTTCCATGTGTTAGACTTGTGCTCAGAGAACACCGTATGACTGCAAGGCTTGAATGGGCTGTTGCTCATGAACGCTTGGTCTAGACCAAATGAGGCAGTGTTCTTTTTTCTGTCGAAAGCCAGTTTAAGTTTTTGTTTGCTGATGTGTAGCAAAGGATTTGGCACAAGAGGGCGACCGTTACTTTGATAAATTATGTGTGAACGAGCTCCAGAACCGTGGCGAAGGTTCCATCATGGCTTGGGCTGGTATAAGTACTCATCACTGTATAAAGCTTGTCACCTTTGGGGGCTCCATAACAGTACAAGTATACAATGACTTAAGCCTGGGAAAACAAAGAACTCTAATTCTTCCAACATGATAACTAAAACCCTATGTCGCCAGAGTGAATTTAGATGTTTTGGCAAGACATGACTTTGAAGTGAGGAAATTGGCCCGTTGTCTGCTCTCCGGATATGTCACCTACCGAACACCTTTGGTATGAGTTAGTTCGACGAGTTGGCAAATGGAATGACACCCAAATGTTTTTGGTAATTCAAACTGTTTTGAAGGAAGAATATATGGCTATCCCCCAAAACAGAATTACAGCATTGACATGTTATAATAATAGGCGTTCTTGTGTGCGTGAATGCAGAGAGACAGCAGTGGGACGATTCTCAATTAAGTCAATGTAAGGGCTACATTATTTTGGGCAATTACCAATCAAATTGTCAGGTTTACATAACTGTATCAATGTACCCATTGTGCCATTTGTCATTCTTAGGCATTGAATTTGGAAAAAAAACAAATAGACAAACAAAAAGGTATGCGTACATCTGTGTGCATTGACGCAAACTTTTGAGTTAATTGATTTTTTCCATTTTTTTTTTTTTTACGACGCTTCTTATTAGTAAATATGTATGTATCTTGTTAACATTTGTGTTCATCATACCCGAACTTTTCTTTATTTTCCAGTGGTATTTGAACTGAGTCAATATCACTAACAAAAATAATGTTATAGGCCTTGCATCACTGGTCAATTTAATATGATGCACAGTATACTTCAACTTTTGGTTGGAACTTTTTCTATAAAAAAAATGTGAGTTTAAACATCGAAAAACCCATGTGATGTCGAGAATCGTACATGGGGATTTGGTACAGTAGATCTAACTTGTCTATGGGTAATTCCCGATTAAAGAACTATTCATTAAAGCAATGGAAAATGGAAACCTAGAATCTGCAATAAATTTTCCAACATTAAGGTCCACATAAATCTGATATGATATGCAAATAACTCTGCATTTTACTTATATTTTGCAAAATTAAACTTTGTCTGAAGTTAGTTGCTGTTTTTCATAAGTTGTGTTAATGAGCGATATATTTCGTTCATGCATTTCAAATAAGAAACCCCGTAAAATCACAGGGGTCATATCACCAGAAGGAGGAATCTAAACTCTTTTATGGATTGGCTATTCATCGGAATACACCCTCTTTGAGATATTTTGAGACCCGATCTTTTAGTCAACAGGCTATTGATCGATCCCAGACCGATTTACAGCCACCCGACTATTTATCGGTCCGGGGCCGATCTATAGCCACTTTGGAACAAATTTGACCTCTATGCATTAGAACTTGGCTGCACGTAGGGCCTTGAAATTTGTTTCTGCAGTTGAGAACAAAATACCTGCAGGTTGAGACGGAGCTGTTTTCTTCATTAGATACTATGTTTGTTTTTTAAAACGAAATTTCGCTGTAAAACTATCTTTTTCCTGTCGTTATTTCTAGGCCCAGGTTCATTTCCCTTGCTGTTTCCAAAACACGTTTTAAAACAGAAGTGGTTGAAATCGAAATTGTGTTCGTGTTTAGCAAATGCGTTCAATATCTCTTAAATCTAGCATTTTGATTTTGTAGGCCTAATTACTTTTATAAACCTCTAAATGTAGGCCGATAATCTAGCATCTAGCTTTTTGTAGGCTTACTGACTTCACTGCTTAGATCTACTATTCCTTGAAGAGTTTTGACGACTACAGTATTTGCTTTCTAAAAAATCTAGATGTTGTGTCGATGCCAACCAAGCTTATTCAATATAAATAAATTTACAATTAACCATGGATGCATTTTTTTAGATTTCAATAAATATTACTTCATGTCCTTACAGACTCAAAATGGCTGGAAAAGATGTTGCCCGTGTGGTCAATCGTTGTGACAATGCCAAAGAGGACGGTAATTTGAGTGAGTATAGCTTGCTTAAATGTTTTGCCTTCTGCCAGCAAAATGGGGTTTGCCTCCTCCTCAATTATTGAAGTCTGTAGCTCACATTGCCAAAATAGGAAATCCAGGGCTGTGACATATTATCGGTGGATCCACAGATTTTGTATGGATTTTCAAATTTTCGTGGACCTGTCAGTGGATCTGTTGGTTAATCCATGGAAGATCATGCTCGGCAGTCCTTAGACCCATGGATCCAGTTGGACACATCTGGAAATAGCCATGGATGGAGTTTGATGGGTGGGCTTGTAACGGCCTAATGCACGGATTCACAAAATACACTCTTTCTTGGCATGCCTCTTGCCACACCTGCCACCCATAATACAGGATTGTGACTGTAGCGCAGTAGTGTGCTACTTTTCAATAGCCAGTAGCGAATAGTGTAGTGGGCTACTAATTTTCAGTAGCGAGTAGCGAATTTAAAATAACGCTACTTTGCTGCTTTTACTTAGTATTTTGAAATGGGCGGGCATCTAGCTACAGAATGGAATGTTTATCCCCTGAACCACAATCGGGTTTTAGTACTGATGCATTTTGAGTTTTGCGCACTGATATACTTGTTTACTTGTCAAGCAGAACAACATCACAGCACTCTGGGCATTGCCATATTTGTGCTCCGTTTCCGGCTTCAGAAACCAACAAAGAGTCTGGTTCCAATGTCTTGTTGGTTCACCACCCTTCGTGGTGTCCCATGTCACATGCATTTCCTCCCACCACCCTTCACCACTTCCAAATCTCTAATCTCGTCAAGGACATCTTCTCCTTCTGGACCTCCTCCTCCTCAGGTGCACTGGTGAAGGCTGTCATGACATCCTGGTTGTCCATTTTCATTGTGTTATTGACACTAACAGGAGAATTGTTCGCCAGCTTATCGGCAAGCTCATTCCCAGTGACGCCAGTATGACTTGGGGCACAGGTCAATGTCAACTTTTTTAGCCTAGGCCCCATACTATCTATCTACTCCTTCCTCATTTTCCCTCTATCCACTCTCTTAAGCACATTCTTCGAGTCTGTGATGATGACAGCATGCTTTGCATATGTCGAGCTCTGATGAAGCCATTCTAGTGCTTTTGTTACAGCTTCAATCTCCATTCTTGTGCTAGATGTGGTCTTGTTGCACGCTCTTGAGGAATGTGACTGACCTGGCCATTTATCCGGACAACAAAACCAAGCCACTTTTAACGCCTCGCTTAACAGATCCGTCTGCATGAAATAGTGTCTGAGGGCCTGAGTTTTCTTCAATAACCTGCCTTACCTCCTGCTCAACTGTTCCCGCCACATCCTGTTCATCATCCTTCTTTACTCTAATGACAACTTTTGCCAGTTTTCTAATGCCTTTTGTGTCATCTGAACCCTCTCACTGCCCATATTGATATCTTCTAAATCACCAACTTTTCTGAGACTCTCCTCAGCCTGTGCTATCCATGACTGGCCTCTCTTTATTCTCCTTTCTCTGTCTAGTTTGAGAGCTGGATGTAGAGGATGATTTTCCATCGCCATGACTTCTAAGCACATCCTATCCTGAGCCAATTTATGTTTTAACTGCTATGCTGCGGAGGCCCAATATGTATCTCATGTAGCCAATTGGTGTTTACCTTGTACATCCTAGTACAGTTCTTATTGCCTCATTTTGCAACTTCTCCACTTGAGTCTTTGATAGTCAGCAAACCAGGACTGTAGTCAATGACAGAAAACACCACCAGTTGCATCATCAGGAGCAGGATTCTTTGTGGCATGAGTGCATATGCCACAACCTTGACTGCGCTAATGCCTTTCCTTGCCTTATTGATTGTGTTTGTGCAATTATATAGTCGTAGTACTCTACATATGCTGCCCATGAGGTTGGAGACCTGAAGTAGTAAAATAATTTTTGTAATGTTTGGCCGAGCCCCCTGTGTCTAACCCGGTGACACTTGCTAACTTCCCAAGTGCTAGCTCAATTTTTATCAAATATAATGCCACTTACTCCTAATAGAACTTATATTTCCAATGGCCATATTGAGACTGAAATACTACATGTGCATTTATTAACATAGAATACGTGTGACTGAACTGAAAACTAACTATGATAATGCTCGACGACTTTTCTTATTTTTTCATTGCTTTTCAGAATGTATATTGCATGTTGCTTGAATAAACATGTTTGCTTTGGTATATTATTTGTGTCTTTATGTATGTAGGTGTTGTAAGCAGAAGCAGTGAAAAATGTAGTGGAGTACTTAATGAAGTAGCGAAAAAGTAGCGCTGCTTTTTCTTTAAAAGTAGTAGTGAAATAGTGGGGCAGTACTTTTTCTTTGCAAGTAGTGAAATTGTAGTGTGCTTTGTAGACTACTATAAATTCAAAGAATTACAGTTTTCTAATTTCATTGGAGATACAGTTCGAATTACAGGTGCTCCAGCACCTTTAAAATTTGTATAATTATGAATGATTCAAATTTACAGATCTTTCACACTGTGAGCTGACCCAAATACCAGATGCCATTTTCTTACTCATGAAAAACACCAGTCTTAAGACCTGCAATCTCTCAGAGAATCTTCTTAAAAGAGTACCGTCCAAATTTCCTACGAAATTTTCATCTTTGCTTGGTAAGCATTATTACAAGAATTTATTTCCAAATTCAGATATTTTAAGAATATAGTTAGCTGTTACTTGGAATTCTTGTTTTGTTTTGATTTATCTGTTTTATTGGGGATTTTGTTTGCATGCTTGTGCAGGGACTTAGGATGGGATAGTAATAATAACAATAGTAATGGTTATACAATAGTTTTCACAAGAGTATCCTTTGGCTATATACCCATTTGCCTAAGTGTGCATTATTTTTATGAAACCAATTTTTTCTATCAGAATTTTCACTATAAGCACCTGCCTTTGAAAGCCATCTGCTGCCTTAGTGCTCAAGAAATTGGCATTTTGTCAATCACAAAGTGAGAAATTTCAATGTAATATAGCAATATAGATAAAATGACAATGAACGTTTGTCTAGTTTACTATGGTATCAAAAGGCACCCTATCTTGCTCACTTGAGTAGAATTCCCACCCCTTTTGAGTCTGGGAACAAGTACCAAATACACACCGTCCTATCTGGTCCACTGTCCAACAAATCAAATGTGACAATTCGACGAAAGTGGTGTGGCTGCATTTGGATTTCGATGAACAGACATGCCCAGCTTCTCAATTAGGCAAGACAACCTAAAGTGCATTGCCTCAACTAATGACTGTCTACAGTTTTACACAACTCAATTCACTTGAGTTCCTCCCTGTCATAACCAGTGCACAGGGGTGTCTTTGAACTTAATAAAATTAGCAGCATATTTAAAGTGATGTTTAAGTAATTGCTACAAATGATGATCACATTTTAAGATTACACCATTAACTTGAAAGACATATTAAAAGGAAAACGAGGTGTTTCGGACTGATGTGGTCTACCATGCAAATCTTCTCTGTCAGTGCATGTAAGAACATAGACACTTGCCCCTATATCGTCTAAGTGCCCGCTCAGCCAGAGTGCCCAGTGAGGCTGCTTCCAGACCACCAGGCACTCTCGTGAAATCTGCTGTAATTAATAATAATGATGATAATAATAATAATAATAATAATAATAATAATAATAATAATAATAATAATAATAATAATGAAATAGTAATGAAGAGAATAATAATAACAATATTTATGAATACATGTAATGAAAAAGACCTTGTTTTAAAAGAGCAGTGGGACATAGAGAAGGGGTAGCCATATGAGAAGGAACCAGTAAGCAGTCTCTAGAGAACCGGTTTTGTGTACACTTTCATTTTTAACTTGAGTAAACATCAGTTAACAGTCATCAAGATATTATACAGGGTGTCGAAAAAAATAGCGGTACCATCTAGACTGCCTACAATTTCAGTAATTCTTCATTGATCAGAGACAAAAGTGTACAAAATTTGAGCAAAATTAATCAATAACTTTATCATCCATCAAGGTTTTTTTTTAATCTGGATTTTCAAAAAAATAAACTAAAAAAAAAATGCAAACAAATGAGCTTGAAAATGTTTGGCCAATTTTTATTTCCTTCTCATGAAATTGATTTAAACATAATTTCATATTGACTAAAAATCTGATAAAGTCAGCTCAACAAGATATCAGTATATCACACATAATTTATGTAACCATCCATATTTGATATGTCTACCGAGTTATTTAAAACATTATACTGCAAGTGCCGTTTAAAAATTCTCCATTGTTCACTTTTTGAGTACCGTTTTAATGCTTCGTGTCTGGTTATTATGCACTTCTTTTTAGGTCTTCTATGCTTTTAGTGTTTCCAAGTATTTTTTTGTTTTTGAGGTAACCACTGTAAAAAAGAAATCAAGGGGACTAGGGTCCTGTTTGAATAAAGGATCAACTTTTGATATCCCGCTCAATAGCAACATTCTCGCTATCACTCCAAAGCATAGTGAAAGGAAATTTAAAATCAAATGTTTTTATGCTTTGAAGTGGCTTAACCTTACTAGTCTTAAACCCTTATACCCCCGGAGGAGCATAGGTCGCCTATGAGGTGTCTCCACTTCACCCTATCTTGGGCCAACTAGTACCAGGAAAGACCAGCCTGTTGGCTTCCTTCTGGGTCGACCTCTTCCATGTGGTTTTTGGCCTCCCTGTGCCTCTCTTTCCTGGGGGGTACCATGTCAGGGCATGATGGGTTATGTTTTCCTTTGGTTCTCTCAGAGTATGTCCCTAACATCCACACTTTTGCTTTCTGATTTTTTTCCACAGGTTCTTGCTGGAATCTGTACCATACTTTTGAGTTGGGTATCTTGTCATACCACCTGATATGAAGTATTTGCCTGAGGCATCTACATGTATTTATTAAAGTCTGGAGTCTTCTTGTTGATATTTTCGTCATTTTCCTTGTTTTGCTCTTATTTACTTTTTTTTTCTCCTTTCTGAATTTTATTTTCTGTAGTGTATCTACTAATATCCAATCCTTTGGTTGTGTTGTTCTTTTACCAAGTACCTCTTCACATGTGTTTTTCCAGGCAGTTTTCGCGTGTTCCCAAATCTCTTCAACTGATGAGTCATCATCGTCCATTCGTTCAGCAAGTGGATGATAACGATTACTCAACTCCATTTGAAACATTTACTTGATCTTAGGCCTCTTCAGAGTTTCGGTATTGAATCTATAATTTTTTCTCTCAAATTCATTTTTGTATTGTTTCAACTTGAGTCTGAAGATTCCTACTTGGAGGTGGTGATCAGATCCCACATCTGCTCCTCTTTTGTTACAGACATCTATTACAGATCTTCTAAAGGTGTTTCTTATGCAAGTGTGGTCTATTTGGTTTTCAGTTTGGTGGTCTTAGGAGATCCAGGTAACTTTGTGTATATTTTTGTGTGTGAAGATACTGCCTCCAACCACCAGTCCGTTAAACATACAAAAATCAGTAAGTAGCTCCCCATTTTCATTCTTTATTTCCAGTCCCTCTTTGCCTAAACATAGTTCTTTACATCGAGGTCACCCATGGGGTGAGGCAAGCGGGAAAGCGAGACCGGGTGAGAGCGACGCAAAATAATAGTAGTGTTTCTGTTGAGGTAGTCAGCGTGCAAGCAGGATTGAGCAGATCCCGCTGGTTGCGAGCGATCCCTCCCCTTCCTATGTTTATCATCGCTTCACGCTCGAAAGTGGCTGACGCAATGACTTTGAACTAGGCTAGTGGCCTAGATCTGGTGGCTGCATCAAATAGGCCTAGTGTGCCGTATGCTATTGTAGCCAGAAACAACGGCAGCCGGAAACGGGACTAAATTCATTGCCCACGTCCTGGGAATGTCACTATATGTGTACTGTGGAAAAGGGAGGACAACCATAACATAAATCATCATCATGATTGTTAGTCATTATCATTATTATCATCATCATTATTATTATTATTATTATTATTATTATTATTACATGTATTATTATTATTATTATCATTATCATCATCACTATTATTATTATCATCACCATCGTCATCATTATTATATTATTACTATCATTATTATTATTATCCTTAATATTATTATTATTATTATTATTATTATTATTATTATTTATTAACATTAATAATAGTATCATTACTGCTACTATTGTTAATTCTATCTATTTATCTTTATTCCTGTATACCCTTCTACATGTACATATTTATCTATATGTGTGTCTATCAATCTTTCTAAAATAATAATAATAATAATAATAATAATAATAATAATATAATAATAATGATGATAATAATAATGATGATGATAATAATATACTAATAATACATGTAATGATATAACAATGATAATAATAATAATTATTATTATTATCATCATTATTATTATTATTATTATTATTATTATTATTTATTATTATTATTATTGTAATTATTATTGTTGTTATTATTATTATTATTGTCATTATTATTTTGTCTGTTTTTATATCTAGCTGTATATCACTATGTATCCATCCTTCTACATGCATTTATGTGTCTATTTATCAATCCATCCATCTATCTATCTACCTATCTATCTCTCTATCTACCTACCTACCTACCTATCTATCTATTTATCTATCTATCTATCTATCCATCTTTGTTTGTAGGAACGAAATCTGTCCTCGTCTGACTTAAAACCGTGGTTGAGATGACGATATTCCCCCATTATGCATTTGTTGTACGTGCTGCGAAAGTCAATGCTTTGAAACTGATTGGCGACGGCCATTTTTAGCATCAAGCTACTTCAAGCCAGAGGCCATCACGTTAGTTCCCGCTTGCACAATGGCCACATCGAGCTTCAAGCTACATCCCGCTATATCCCGCTACTTTCCTCTTGGAAAAAAACTGGGTCACTTCACATTCGTGTGCTGGCGACCCCAGGTTTCATGCTCATCACTGGCGTCCCACTAGCGTTAAGTTCTCGCACGCTGTCCCCGGCCTGAGGATCAAAATATCTGTCTTTGCTTTTTTATTTATCATCCCTTGTAATTGTTCATAAAATTCTTCTTTTTGTTCATCTTCCGCTTCATTTGTAGGGGCAAAGCACTGAATTATAAGAATTTTCCAGGATTTCGCAAATAATCTAGCTGTGATTATTCTTGATGACACTGCTTTCCATTCTAACATTGCCTTTTGTGCAAATGTTGAAAGTATCATACCCACTCCCTCTGTGTGGTCAGCTCCTTCCTGTTCGTGTGCTGAATAAATGAGAAGCTCTCCTGTTGAGAGTCAAAGTTGGCCTGCCTGTGTCCATCTATTTTCACAAAGACCTAAAATCAATAGTTTATAAAGGCGCATTTCTTGTGTGATCTGAGCTGTTTTGCCCGCTTCAAAGCTAGTGGGTACATTTCAAGCTTCGAAGTGGGCTTGTGTAAATCAAGATCGATGGATTATTATATCTCACTTACTTTCTTATCCATGCCCTGTCCTCTCTGGACGTTACCAATCATGCATTGCCATCCATGTCTGTCATTCGCTCTTCTTGCATATTCATAGTTTGTTTCGATGTTGCTTGTTTTTTTTCTAAGACTTGTTAGGTAAGTCGTTCACTGTCTTTCTCTGCATCTTTTTATGAACTACAAAAGAAAAGACGGCTATTTTTTAAATATTTTTCATCTTGTTTTGCTGTTTGGAGCCTCAGTCCACTAGATTTCTTTTTATAATAGAGTTACCTAAGCAACAAAATATACTTGGAAACAGCAAAGACCATTAACGAACTGTAAAAGCACATAATCAGACAAGAGTGAAGCATTGACACAGCACTCTGCAATTGATTCGTGGAGAAATTTCAGCAACGCCTGCAATAATGTTTGAAGGATACTGTGGACATATCGAGTGCATGGTTAATTACACGAATTATGTGTGTACCTTGTAAAGCTGACTTAAGATTTTTAATCAATATGAGGTTTGTTTGAATCAATTTCATGAGAAGGGAAAAAAAGTTGACAACACATTTCCCATTCATTTGTCATACATGTACTTTTATTTTTATTTCTTTTTCAGAAAATTCAGATTTTTTAAAAGCCTGGATTGATGACAAAATTATTTATCAATTTTGCTCAAATTTTTCACACTATCATCCCCCTCAGAGGATCCAGCACATGTGTGAAATTCCTTTGAGATCAATGAAGAAATAAGGAAGTTGGCAATTTAGAGGTTACTGCTTTTCTATAGACACCCCTTGTGTTTGCCTCAATATAAATGCCTAATTTGCAATTGATGTCCTCTTTGCAGTCCTTGATTTAAGCAGCAACCATCTTACTAACTTGCCTGATGAACTACGGCTCATGGAAAATTTGACGTCTCTTGACATATCTTTCAACCATTTTTCAAATTTGCCTCCTGTGATATACCGACTGGAAAGTCTGAAGGAAATCAAAGCAGAGAACAACTCAATTACAGGTTTTTATTTTGCATTTTTTTTTATTTTTTTTTGTTGGTTGATCATCTGATCAGGCTCTCAATATAGATGGGGAATCCAATCCAATCCAATCCATACTGTCGTAGCTTCATGGATTGAAGATATACCCGACAATGTGTAGCGAGAGTGGTTGGACTGACGGTGATATAGATCTACATTGATTTGGAGTTTCAGTTGTTGTTTGGCGGAAAAAAAAAATTTTAATTTCATTTTTTAATTTATCAAGATTTTATGTCGTCTGGAAACTCTCAGGAAAGGAGTTCCATAGTCTGGCAGTGTGAGGGAAGAATATGTGGAGGTGTGCATCTACCCTTGAGTACGGCAATTGATAAATTTAAAAAATTTAAAAAACTACAGGCCTGTGTCTAATCTCCCCTTTCTTTCTAAAATCCCTGAAAAGATAGTATTGAAACAGCTTTCAGCTCATCTTAGAATTAACAACCTAATTGAATCATTTCAGTCTGCCTATAGGGCTAAGCATAGCACAGAAACAGCATTATTTAGAGTTGTAAATGACATCTTACTCGAAACTAGTCATGCTGAATTTGTTAGATCTATCAGCAGCGTTCGATACCATCAACCACGAAATTCAGATTTTTCTTTCTTATTTTTCAATAAAAAATTCTTCCCTCTGTGTTTGTAATTACTCTCTATGGGGCTCATTGAAATTGTCTAGATCTAA
>JBCHJU010372537.1:0-14392 GCA_039654505.1 Plocamopherus imperialis
TCCGCAAGGCCTGCATCGAGCACCTTTTTCAAGTCAGTTCATGTGATCGAGACATTAACCCATTAACCCGTTCGTTAGCCTGCGGGCACCAAAGCAGAATGATTCGTAACCCATGAGTTAAGGAAAAATGCGGGCCGACCTAACCCTAGCACATGGGGATTCGTGTCCCCTAAACATTATATAGGTAGTGCAATGGAAGGCTTTGCTAGCAGTCAATGGTCAAAATTGACCCTACTCAGCTGAGGTAAAACGGAATACAGTAGAACTCGGAAATAACGAGTTTGAAGGGTCCAACCCTAATTATTCATTATTTCCGAGTTGTCGCTATTCCCAAGCAGTGTAAAATACATGTAGTCATGAAATGCTACTCAGTAGGGAGAGTTGAGCTACAAGACCTATGTGTTTGTAAACATTTTGTGACTTTGTGTGTTCATGTTTGATTTATGCACATGTGATGCTGAGATGAAGTAAAATTCATCTCAATACAATTCTGATCACTTGTTGGTAACGGTAGATCTACATGTAACTCGGTTAAGCGTGGCACCACCATGACACTTAGACTCGTCCAACTATAACTAGGATGGGTTATTCCATTTTAAGTGAAGGAATGTGCTACCAGCTAATTTCACAAGACTCTAAAATTCTCGGGCTGTTTTAGTTTTACTTAAGTTTTACCCTCCATAGTCCTAGCATGAGGGAGGAAATACTCGCTTTTTCCGAGTTGGCCTCTTTTTCATACTTACTACTTTCATGCTAATTTTATTGACTCAAATAAGGGGAAAAAACAGGGATTTCGATTTTACTCGCTATTTCCAAGTTCTCGCTATTTCCGAGCTCGTTACTTACATGTTCTTCTGTACAATGGACACTAATGACTCAGCTAGATGACCTCAACTTTGCCGATGACTTGGCACTTTTGTCACAACTGCATTCAGATGCAGGACAAGACCTCTCGCCTGGAAACAACATCAGCCAAGTCATAACTTACGATCAACAGGACGAAGACGGAATTTCCATTCAGTCGGTGGAGAACCCATTCGAGAGGTGGAATCGTTCATCTACTTGGGAAGTGTGATCAACAGGCAAGGGGCACAGACCAAGACGTCACAGCTAGGATTGGCAAAGCAAAAGGAACATTTGTCATGCTGAGGAAAGTCTGGACAGCCAAGGATATAAGCATGAAGAAGAAACTCAGCATCTTCAACTCCAAAGTCTGTGTTGCTTTTTGGATGCAAGACCTGGCGAATAACACAAACAATGCTGAGGAAGATCCAGGCGTTCTTTAACACCTGTCTTAGGAAAGGGGGCTGGATCGGACACATCCTCCGAAAACCTATATCCAGCAACACACGCCAAGCCCTGACCTGGAATCCACAGGGAAAGAGGAAGAGAGATCGGCCTCGCAGTACCTGGAGGCGAGACATGGAGGCGGAGCATACACAACAGGAAACCAACGGGACTAGAGGAGCAAAGTCAGCCCAGAAGCAAGTGCGCTGGCGAAGTGTCGTTGATGGCCTTTGCTCTGCGGAGCTAAGGGCCTAAGTAAGTAGCTAAGGTAAAAGAATTTGTTAGGCATCTGGGAATTTTTCGTCTGAGAATTCCATTATACTAGTTTTCTATCTGTAACAATGTTCAATCAACAATTAGTGTCTAAACATCTTGGCAGCACTGAATATTCATCATTTATTTAGGGTAACAAATCCTGGAGGAGATTTTATGGGTGGACAAAAAAAGCAAAGATATGGGAAGAATAAAACGGAAGTAATTTTCAATGTATGTCATGACAGATAAAAAAATAAACAAAACTCAATATGAAATCTTCAATGTACTTGCTTTTTATTAATAAAGAGACTTCAACCCTGAAGAGTTTGCTAAGAATAAATGATGCCACAAAATAGTGAGAAGGCAAAGGCTCAAAGCATACATCACAAAATGAATTCAAGGTAGAAACATTGTGTAGATTAAATTATGCACCACTTAACACAGCAAAGCTCTACTGAACTTTTTCTGAGATAATAAGAATATTGAATGAACCTTCTCTCAATCGGCAATATTTCTCTCATCCCGACATGTGCTGCGATTGTGAAATAGGGTATCTGACTAGATAATATAATATTCCGACGACATGCAAATTAGAATACTGTTATTATCAAACTATTGATTAGCATGAGGCAGGACAACATTCCTTCTACAGTTTGAAGTTGGATATCAATATTGAACTGGGTGATGATGGGAAAGTGGTAATGCTTACATTGTTGTAGATGATTTAATTTCAGGAAAATTGCAGTGAAATATTTCATACATTTCATGATACAGTCTGTGGGGAAACTGCATGAAGTAAAAGTTGTGAACATGAATTTATGTTTCAATGCTTTTAGAATATTCAGTAGCTTATCCTCAAGTTTACACATGTGTGAGTAAGTGTATTTGTGCACATGTAATGTTTGTTTCAAAAGCTTGAACATTAAGAGAGAAGCGATATAAATTACGTAACTGATAAGGGACCATACACATGTAAAATATACTATGTATAAAACTCAACAAATATATTTTAGATACTTTTTGTTGTTGTTGTAAGATATGACATTTTATATTGCAATTTATAAATAGGGAAAAATTGTTATCAGTACACATAATTCTTTGAAAAAATCTAGGAAAACTTCACAGATTTAAGGCAGGGTGCCAATTCATTGGTTCTTTTAAGCCTTGGACTGGCAGAGCATTTTGTTAGTCCTTTCTGACACTCTATATAGGCATCAGCTGGAGCCTATTGAAGGTGACTGTGCTTTTGTTATTTTAGCCTAAACATTTAGTGAGCATTTGGTATTGAAATCAGATCATTGTCTTGCTCATCAAAAGCCTCAAATAAATTCCAGATGCTCATTCTAGCGCTTGGAACTCCACAATTTTCGGTTACAAAATCAACCCAAGTTATAAGGAAAGATATTTAAGTCAAGTTTAACTTTGGCATGACCAGAATAACATCAAACCAGCTCTTCCGTAAAATGAAATGATTCTTCATCACATTGTAGTTTCAGTTAATGTGTGAAGTATTTACGGACATCTTTTTACAACCAAAATCTCAAAGCATAGATTGATGCACTTGTCATATGGACCAACCATTTTCAGTGTGTCAATGATGTGCTTGCAAGCCTAAGGATAATTTAAACCAAAAGGTTAACACATTTTCCTTTCTCCCTTTGCACTTTTAAAACAAATTTTAAGTCAGGCACCAAATGCTGAGTGGACACTCGGAAGTTACTGGGAATAAGGAACTGCAACTTTTTTTTTTTTTAACTGACCATGGCAGTTGATTACTTTTAATAAACAAGCAATCAATCTATCTGAATGTGCGACATTCCTCTGAGGGATAGCTTTCCTTAAGGTTACATCACACAGACCCTGCATTTCATGTTCATAGTTATAGCCATCCGAACCTATGGTTTTGGGCACCCTGCCCTAAATACAATATCAATTCTATTTCAAGTCACATTGTTTTAACTTGACTTGATGAGACATGGGTAAATGATCACACCAAATATGCACAACACCGAATGTAACACAGAGAATTATATTATAATAATAGGGGTGATCACAGTATCATGGGTAGGTAGAGGGTAGATAGAGAATGGTAGGAGGGAAGAAACCCAGAAAACAGAAACATATACATATAATGGGGACACATGAAACTTTCATTTGGGTAAACAAAGATTTTTATAGAAGAATATATTACATAAAAAGAGGTGCTCTTAGCTGATCTAAGAAAAGAAAGAAATTTGTAACAATAAGGATGTTTGAGGCCTCTGAGAAAGCCAGTATGGTGGTTGAACTTTAACACTAACTGATAACACTGACAAGATAATATGTACCTTAGATACTATTACCTCCTATGGTTACAACAATTTTGCAAGTCTCTACTATGATTTTACAGAGGAGTAAACAAGCAAATGTTAAAATCTCACAGAGGGTAAATTTCAGTCTCATGAAATTTCAAGTCAAAGTAACTTCATTTTTAGAGCAATTTTTGGATGCAATAACTAATTTTAGTAGATTTTACCAGGTATTTCTAAATATGACATATTTCTGCCATGGAATGTGAAGTGTCTATTTAAAGCAAATCATGAAATTTGGATGTGTAACTTATACTTATATAATAAGAATGATCAAAATGGTAATTTTAGTCTTAGATCAACCATGCCATTTATGTATTCCATGATATTGATACATTCATTAACTAGCCAGATGTAGAAACTAAGGGACACTGATTTTTCTATTGAAATGTTAAAAAAAAAAAAAAAGAAAAGAAAAAAAAAAAAGACTTTTAATATAGCAGATCAAGAAACTTGTTTGATAAAATTGCTATCAACACTAAAAGTCAATAATACACCCGACAAGACTCAATAACTACCCTAAGGCCAATATGTCGGCATGGGCATGATTTAACTCTTTGACTCCAATTTGTCCATGTATTGGGATGGGCACGACCACATATCAGCATGAGAAGGATGTAACTCTTTGACTACAATGTGCCCATATATCGGAATAAGTATGAACATGCTCATCCCAATCTACGCCTCAATTGTAGTCCAAGGGTTGAATCCTGCTCACACCGATAAATTGGCTTTGAGTAGTCAGAGTTAAAACATGCTAACTTACCCACGTAAAGAAGGCTGGAGGCTAACCACTGGCACAGTACACAGAATATTCATACAAGACACTACAGTGATAGATTTCCTTTGTTCTTATTTTCCTATTTAATTTGTCTTTGACATATTTTGATTTACTTTCATTTCATGACATATCCTTACGTTGACTTAAAACATTGTCAATAACATAACACATGAATATAAATGTTTTGCATTTATAGACTCTACCCGAAAGTTTGTGGCACTGCCCCACCATGAATCAAGACCACATAAAGTACTGGGTAATTAAAGCAATATTAATGATTTAGCGCTTGCAACCAACAATGGCTGCTGGGAAAAAAAGTGTTGCCAGTTTCTATGTTGTAAAACCAAAACAAGCATATATCTGAGAACTCTGCAACCTGTTTGATGTCATTAATCTTAAGGAAAGAAGGAAATAAATTACTGTAATGATGGGTAAGCTAAAACTAAATGTAAAGCAACTAAATAATATTGCACAATTAGAAATATGATTCACATTCTCAGAGTAAGTTTGCTGTAATCTATCAAATAAAGATTCTTATATGACGGAAAAGCTTTAATAGAGAAAAAAGATATATCAATATCAGTAGATCTATTTTTATTGTAAGATATTAATATATTTTAAAAAAATTATTTCACTGAAAGATATTGAAATAATAAGAATTTTACAAGCTTCTGCTCTAAGTAGAAATAACATAAGTACATTGTATTAATATTGACAAAATGGCACAGTCTAAATCACATCCTCTGTCACAAAAGACCTTAACTATCGTTCTGAATAAATGCATAAATTGTGCACTTTATGAAAGAGAGCGATAAGATTATTTCATCACTAGTTTTGATCAATGAAAAGAAATTTCTTTCTTTAAAGACAACAAAAAAATGTTCATAGACGAAGACCATAAATAGCACTAAGTAGTAAACCACTAGATAAATGATATCATGTGATCTATGGCGTTTGGCAAATTTGATCTTTGGGCGAGTGGAGGCTGTGATGAAACTTGTGACTCGCTCAATGGGCGTTTGATTTATAGAATAAAAACTGAATGTAGAAGTAAAAGGTGTTCTCTTTACATAAAGTAATAAAATAAGGTTTAACATCACATGATAAAATTCATGAATACTTGTATAACACAAAATTGGTTTTAAATTGTATGTGTAAATACATAAAAAAATATTCACGAGAAGGAATACATGTGTATATATATATATATAAAATGTACACAAACTCTAACCGCTCATAACAATAAAACCTAACTCATAACTTTATACAGATTCCATAAAGAAAATCAAACCCAGTTACATTCCAGGAAGGTACATCAACTTTACATTATATTCAATAAAGTACAGAAGGTGGAGTATTGTTCGGACAACATAAAATGTACACACATGATATTTTAACACTTTCCATTCCAAAGGGTGCTTTTAGAAGAATATTGTATGATTCATTAGAAACTTTCAACATCTTTCATCCCAGCCCAACCTTATTACTTCCAAGTAACATCCATAAACATAACAAACACAAGAATTAGATGTAGAAGTGTGGATTTATCTCTGCCTCCACTTGATATGCCTATAGGTGAAAAATTTCTAATAACTAGATTTGTAGATTTATGTAGATTTATTTATAAAATAAAAAAATAAATTAAACTTTAACTAACACTTGTCACGTGTATGATAAATGGTAAAGGTAGGGATTTTAAATTAAACAATATCAGCTTCAAATTTTTTTATTCATCTTGTTTAGTTTGATTTATTTATTGATTATTTTTTATTATGGGCAGCGATTGAGACAATATTTGTGGGCTATGCAGCATAAATTCCATACATTCCCTTAGGGTAAGGAAGTGTCTATTGCTCAGTCGAGAAGTTTCCGAATCAATGGTGTAAGCATCACCATGAATTTCTTTCTGCATGGCAAGGATCTGAGATTTTCAGTTGTCGACTATCCACCACAATGGGGAGAAAAATAAAATGTACCCCGACACATCGATACAATTGATTTCAAAATATAAACACATCTCAAAATATAAACACATCGATACCTAATACAGACTAGACAATTTGATTATAACTGCTGTTTGCTGTCATTGTTTCAAGACAGGAGTATTCAAATATGGTACTGACATACATTTATTAACATCTTTCTCCCTTTAGCTTTCATTGCAATTGCGTATAGGCATGCATTTCTTTTCTTCTTTTTCAACCTCATGCTTCTTATATTAAAACAATGTTCCTTTTAAGAGAACAAACACATCTAAACAATGCAGTGAATGGAAGTCATCAAGAGCTATGTATATCAGTGTTTACCTAGATTTATTATATACAGTATTAATAATATTAAATACAATCATGTAAGAAAGCATGATCTTACTTTTGACACAGATTTTCAAGATAAGAGAGTGAACATGGCGATTGCATTTATACATTTTGTCTTAAGTCAATCAAACTGAAAGAAAAAAGACGATGGTTGATGCTACAGTTGATACAGACAGATGTTTCATGAATTTACTTCTAAATTAAATCGCTGTTTTAACAAAATACTAGCTTCTTATACAAATAGAGAAATGGACAAATATCATGCACCAAATCTTAGTAATAATACATTTCGACACATATCTTAATATTTTCTCATTAAAAATGAGTGCATCAATGGGGAAAAAAATTGAAATGCCTTGCAATCTTTCATACTGTTCAGACCCCCTCCCTCAAAATCATCAAGAAGAACTAGATAAAAAAAACCATCTCATACTCTTTACTTACTGAAGACACGATACCTATCATTAAGGAGGAAGGAAAGTCAAAAATGACTGGAATGAAAAGTCATGGCAGAAAAGATAAAGATAAAAGGAACAACATACCAGTGCTTTTCAGAACAGATAAAAAAAATATTTAAAAAACCAGCAAGAAACACAAAACGGAAATACATTTATCCTTGACAAAAACAGACATTTACAAGAATCTGTGATGCTGGCAAATCACAAATATCCTGATGCAATCAAATGTAAATATTTTTTAATATGAAATGCTGTTCACTGAAATTGTACTTGAACAACCGAAAAGAACGTACAAATCACAGACCAAAAATAAACTTGAGAACTCTATACCCAAGATATTGCAACAAAATTAATAAGTGGGGAAAAGGATTACAAACACAAAAAATTACAAAAAACTTTTTCACACAGCATAATATTTATATCAGCTATGATGAACCAGGAGAAGCTCACATAGTGTCAGTGTCAATCAGCTAGGCAGAATACTTCTCACGTTGAATCTTTTCCTCTCAGTATGCAAATGTGTTGGAGCTTGCTTTGTCCTTTGTATGACGCTATGATGATTCCAAATGAGTAACTTGTGACACACAGACACTGCGTGCAAACATAATATGAATATCGGAGACATTAGATGAGCAGATGGCAAAAGTCAATATGACCATAGAGAATGGCAATGGGGAATTCCACCAAATTCCATCCACTTTCAGCTTTCAACATTCAGAACTTTAACTTTATGAAAGCTTTAATACAAACTTGTTTTGAAATGATGGTTGGGAAAGAGATGTTAAAAAAAAATATTTCCATTAAACAAATGGTTTATCATTAATACACTTATTTAAATAACATCTCAAACATGTCACAAGACTGGCTGGTTTTGAAAATATGCTGATAAAAAGGTAAAATCAGTCATAAAAAGCAGTAACAACAATAACAGCATAAAAAAAATTGTACTGTATTATTAAAAAAGATCAGCCATTCCGCAAGACACACAGTGCCACACAATATAAATAAAACAAAAAGATGAATAAAAAAGAAAAAAAACAACATCAGAAGGTAAAAGACGAATATGGGGATGGATAAAAAGATAATCAAATTGTGGGGATTAAATGAAGAGTAAACACTGATCAGACGTATGATGAAACAGCTAAAACAATTGTTAAAACAGCTGACATTTAAAAAACTTGTGAGATTCCCTCTCGTGTCCATTCCAACCATCCTTTCCAATTTCCCAACATGTTGACTAGTAGAAAGTCCCACCCTGACCTCCATGGCTTTACGTTGGACAAAGAACTGTGAATAAAGGAAATCACAGACAAGGGTTAGAACATGGAGGAGACCTAATTCCCAACAACAACTAGAATGAAAACAATTTTGAGCATGCTCAGCCACATATATCATTATTATCATAGGTGCTGATTTGGTCTGGAGGTAAAAAAAAACAAAAAAAAAACAAAAAAAAACCCACAAAAAACCGAACTTACATGATTTTTCAGATTTATAAATTTAAAAATAAAAGATAAAAATAAAAAAGAAAGAAAAGAAATATCTTACTCACTGACTGCCGGGATCAAAATACATTGGCCAAATCGCCGAAACTACTGACTGCCACCACAACACAGGTCCCATGACAATGAATTTTTTTCAACCATTTCAGCCATGGTACTCTTCAATATCAATAATTAATTACTTATCTACATTGTAGATTTACTTTCATTTAAATAATATTATCAGTTACTCTTGCCTAGCTTCTATTTTCTGTTGGTGAAGGAAGAAAAGGTAAGTATCACTAAAACTGAATGTCATGTTTTTGATGTATTTACTGGTGATGGGGATGTTTTTTCAGAAGTACAGAAGACACTAATGAAGGATATGTTTAAGAATTTTATGGCTATGGTGAGAATGATTGCAATTTTATGTGAAATAGTTTCATCTAAGAGGCAAGAAGCTGCATCGATAGTCAAAGTGGCAGTGGGTACATTCATTATTTTACTTCATCATCATCCAGTGCTAAGCTTGGATCCCCTATCACCATGACTTCCATGTTGTTTCTCCTCTCTCCAATCCAGCTTGTGAGGTCATCCCTAAAAAGAAGCTTAAAAGAAGCCCCAAAAGACTGCTTCATCTACAGTCTTTGCTGAGCCTAAAGGATAGGGACCTACCCTTGAAGCAGATGATAATGCTGATATCAGTGGCCAAACACATGAACTGGTTGGAGATGGAGCAACATAAAAGGCCCAACTAGAGTAAACTTTCCCAAATATTCTTACTTTCACTTCTGACTCTGGACTTATATTCATTCACAGTCAAGTATATTTGTTGCTATTTCGTCCTTTTTCTATACGTTACTGAACATAATTGTGGGGTTCATGTTTCAATTTCAAAATTACAATAATAAATTGAAAAACTAATAATAATAATAATAATCTTTATTGTCCCAGAAGGAAAACTGTTTTCGTGGTTGACAGAAATCATTGAACAAACATAGGTATCAAAGTATTTAAAAAGAAGTAAGATAGAGTATCACATCCAGCTTATTTACATTATGTGTACTTATTTAAAACATTTATCAAAATATATTTGAGAGGGGTAAAAACTTTATATCGTAAGATAATACATGTATATGAAGTATAATATAATATATAAAATGAATAGAATAATGCATGGAATAATTAAAATAATAATAATAGTAGTAATAATAATAATAATAATAATAATAATAATAACAATAATAATAATAATAATAATAATAGTAATAATAATAGTAATAATAATAATAATAATAATAATATAATAATAATAATAATATAATAATAATAATAGTAATAATAATAATAATAATAATAATAATAATAATAATATTAAAAAAAAATTTCTGATTGGCTAGACAACACTATTTCACCCTTACTCCTAATGCTGTCAATAAGGGACCATTCTTGTTATATCACAGTCTATGATTGAGTTTTCCCCCCATTATTTCTTTCATTTTTGTTTGTTTGTTTCTTTGTCGCCTGTTGTTGTTATAGCTTTCTATGACTCAGAACATGTGTTCTTGTTATCTTTGCCTCTCTTTGCGTGCGTTGTGTACTTTCTCCCTTGCCTTTTACTTCTATCTCGTTACGTTATCCTTCGTACTTTCGTGCTGCCAACATACCCTTAGCAACCACGCAATAAGTTTCAGATGAGTAGGTGCAGGGGTTGGGGAAGGGGTCGGGTGGTGGGTGTTGGGAGGCATGCCCTGTCAAGAAGCACTTAAAGAAACTGTAGAGGCGCGGTTTCACGAGCAGAGCCTGCGCATGACGGGAAGTGTGAAGTGTGAGGTTGTTATTGTTATCCTCTATAAAAGACCCTTTACTGAAGTGGGTCCCACGTCCTTCTAAAGAGCTTAGGAAATGACAATGAAATCACTCGTGATTTAGTCTTAACGACGTCGACATGCAATTCTGCTTTTTCTCTGGAACGCAGACCCCCCGAACGCGTTTTTTGAAAGTTGGCACCCCTCTTGCCGAATTATCGCTTATCAGATGATCCAGATGTTTGCTTTGAGAGGAGAAGACAGAGAAATTCCGAGCCCACTGCGGTTTTGGACGAGTGAGACGTTCGTACACAACCATGAAGAATTGCCATAATCCGATGCGGCTCAGTCTTCATTGAATGTGTTTGGACAAAGTCATCCACGTTTTTTTTCTGTGTGTAAACACTATGATTTATCACCGAAAATTACTATGTGCATTCTTCAAAGAAGAAGTGTCATGAAAGTGGTCCTTGTTTAGATTTGGATAAAAGTATTACAGGTCTCAGACTTGGATGTTATTAATTAATGTATGATCACTTTGAAATGTCTTTTTGTATCCTACTCTACATTGCATTCTAACAATGCCAGATCATGTTAATTAATCAATTACACTGCAGCTCCCTAAAACCCCCACCACCCCCTCCAAAAGACGTGTACTTGGAATGTTCTCGTACAGTAACATACGTATATCTCAAACAGCAAATGCCACTGGCAACTGGGACACTCAAGATTATTCTAAACATGATAAAAAATTTTTAATTGCAATTCTAACATTGAAGGGTATTGAAACTGTTGTGTGGATTGAGAGATTTTATAAACCCTGGATTTGCATTTATCTCCTTACATTCAAAGTCCGACTACGAATGTGCCCACAAAAGTAGTAGAAATACAAACTATGTTCAGGCCTGTACGCTACTCACAGTCAAGTCAACCGTCTTCTGGCATTTCCAGTTCAAGGAGGATTTCTCTACCTTTCTTCCCTATCCCTTTTCGAGACAAAAGCATTCTGCACTTTTCTGAATTTTAGCCATCTGTCATGTTGTTTT
Source organism: Plocamopherus imperialis (assembly GCA_039654505.1). NCBI lineage: Eukaryota > Metazoa > Mollusca > Gastropoda > Nudibranchia > Polyceridae > Plocamopherus > Plocamopherus imperialis. The sequence goes on from JBCHJU010372537.1 coordinate 11,780, forward strand.
GCCTCTTTCAACCAGATACAACGTTTAGTCCCCAACACTGTGGTCTTGTAGCTATGTTTTTACAACGACTGGACTAATGCTCTAAGAGGAGAATGATTGCCACATTCTCTTCCTTCTTTCGTTTGTCTCGGCTATTTGACCTTAAAGTCGATGAACTGGTCAATAAGTCTGAGGTACAATAAGTTGTATGTGTGTATATAACAGGAGGGCCATATTGGTCGGAATAGACTTGCAAGGGTGTCGGCCTGTATCGCTTGCCTCTTTCGATTTTAACCATCCAGGGTTCTTTTACATGCACACAGGCATATGGGGCCAAATAGAATATCGTTCGTCTCCGATAGGACTATATACCCATTTGTGCTGCCTACCACAGGGCAAGGAGGCAGAAGAAAAGCCCAAATAACCTTAACCACTGAACTATCAATGCTCCCCCCCCCCCCGTGGGCCGTCTAAGTGATAAGGAAAGTAAGAGAAAGATGAGAATAACATCACCTGGTTGTCTTATCAATGCGTTGTATTGTTTACACCAGTTTTTGTGATTTTTCTTTCCTGTGTTGATGTACTTGCTTCCGTTGTTATCCTCATCATCTCCGCTTTAAGCTTTGAGTTTTGATCAAAACATAATCAATTCAAGGTTCTGACTACAAAACCGACTTTTTCTCAATTTAACGACAAACACTTCCTTGATAAAAATCCAGTCGCCATTTACAGCTGTTTTAGCTTTACAATAACAACAAAAACAACCGACAAAACGTGTTTTCCCTTCCTTGTATACAACCGACAAAACGTGTTCCCTTCCTTGTATACAACCGACAAAACGTGTGTTCCCTTCCCTGTATACAACCGACAAAACGTGTTTTCCCTTCCTTGTACACAACCGACAAAACGTGTTTTCCCTTCATTGTATACAACCGACAAAACGTGTTTTCCCTTCCTTGTATACAACCGACAAAACGTGTTTTCCCTTCCTTGTATACAACCGACAAAACGTGTTTTCCCTTCCTTGTACACAACCGACAAAACGTGTTTTCCCTTCCTTGCACACAACCGACAATAAAACGTGTTTTCCCTTCCTTGTATACAACCGACAAAACGTGTTTTCCCGTCCTTGTATCCCTCTCTTACTTTTAGCGTTGGAAGATTTTTTGAAGCCTCAGAGCGTTTCAGCAATCCAGGGACTTTATCAACTTTGGTAGATGGGTCATGGTCCAAGCTATCCCAAAATGTGTTTAAATAAGTATTTGACTCCCCTCTCATCTGTCAGCATCATTGGGGTCTACATTCGCTGCCACACTTGATGCCTCTGCAACCTCCTCCAGGTCTCTAATCCAGCTTCTCCGGGCTATTTCGCCCACCTTCAGTACGCTCATACTCTTGATGTTGTCAACATAGCTTATCGGTGGTCTTCTCTTCTTCCTTGAAGCGGCTTTTTTTCGTTGAAAGCTTGATGTCATCAAATTTGTTATTTCATTTCTGATTGCATGGCCCATATTTAAGTTTTCTTTTGTTCATATATGAAAAGAGTGGCCGGGTGATGTTCGACTAAATCATGAAAAAGCCGATACTGTAATTATATTATATAGATCTAGTTATAGTTTCAATATCACGTCGAAAGAGCGTTTGTTGAGCCACAATGCGAGTACAATGAGACGCTGTCACTTCATTTGTAGGTGAAGAGATGCTGCTTGCTTTGTCATTTCAATTTATCACTTGAGATTCCTTTCAAGTGATCTGAAACTGATGACGACAGATCAAACCATAGACATCTTCACCGTGCACAGAGAATCAGAGGGAAAGAGAGAGAGAGACACACACACATGCATACAGAGACAGAGAGGGAGTGAGTGAGTGAGGGGGAGAGAGAGAGAGAAAGAGAGAGACAGACAGAGACAGAGACAGAGACAGTGACAGAGACACAGACTCAGAGACAGCGACAGTGAGAAACATGCAGATAGACAGAGACACATACAACAAAGACAACTAGACAGAGAAAGACAGTCAGATAGACAGTCATTGACAGAAAGACAAAGAAGCGACAGGACAGAAGAACGATGCCAAAAGACAGACAGAAACTGGATACCAAAGACGCTCATCAAAATCTTTGCTGACGGTGAGACAGAGAGTCAGTCACACCTAATTTACCCCTTCTAAAGCGCTCCCTCTCTATACGCTAATCCTATTGAAAGCCGCACGTCGAGTGATTTCCACCTCTAGCTCCAGCTCCACCTAGAGTCTACATCTTTTTCGCCTTTTTTTTTTTGTGCCCGATCAAAGGAAACCACCCAGGCCGCACGGGCTGGCATTTTTTACGGTCCACCTTTCCTGGCGTCTTGCTTGCCTTTGCAAACTGGCAACTGGCCTTTCCCCCACGTAATATCATCACGGGCCGTGGAAAGGTCACGTGTTTTTAGACTTGGCGTCATTGACAAATCAGATCAGCTTAAGGCGTTCATCTTATGGGTTCTTCTTCCTTCCTTGTTCTTGTTCTTTATCTTGTTCTTGTGTGTGTGTGTGTGTGTGTGTGTGTGTGTGTGTGTGTGTGTGTGTTCTTTCTTTTTTCTTTTTTTTTTTCTTATTTTTTTTTTTTTTCTTCTTCTTTTTTTTTTCTTTTTT